>CM029604.1:42071885-42238875 GCA_017311375.1 Mytilus coruscus | reverse complement strand
GAATATTCAGTACATATTTAGGATAGAACACACTATTGTTAGTTTTATTGAGGTATTTTTGTATTTCTAGCTTGTATTTTTTTATGCCGCGGTCACAAAAAAGCACATCCAGGTGTTACGGCTTACTTTTGGGTTATCGACAGAACAAAAACACCCCAAAACAATATTCAGGAAGGATCTATGAGTTTCAATGACTGCGAAGAGTAAATATATGCACTTCTAAACAATTAAAATTACAAATATGCATACATTAAGCATTTATTTAGAATTCAGGCCTTTAAGTAAACTATGCATACTGTAAACTGTGAATTTATGCTGAGTAATCATAGTTAAGGCCCAGGATTTTCTCAATCTTCATGAAATATTCAAAAAACTTTGTATTTGAGTTAATTTCATTTAAATCTCTGAGATAAACCAGATTTGGTGAAATTCTATATGTTCTCTTTTTTCACCATATATAGGTTGCAATTCTGTAAATATAGACAATGCAATTTCCCATAGGAACTCCCTTTGCGGCTAAAACTGTGCCACTTTTACTATGAAGTTTCGTGAAAAATTATATCCCAGAACGGAAAGTTGATATGCACTACTATTTTATTCAAAGGTCAAAATATAGGGCTGTGCGGCATATTTTCAACATTTATATGCCCTGAACTTCTAAGAGTTTAAACTTATACTAAAATTTTATACTACCCTTACCTCCACTTTTGGACCTCCTAAGAATTAAATTTTAGGCGCTACCATGTTTTTCTATACTGGTAACATTCCCAAGTTATGTCTCTATGAGATGAAACACAGAGATCATATCTGGGAACCAGTACGTTAACAAATTAACATATCTATGAATATTATATATCTCCCCAAAAGAGGCGTGGCTTGTGAAACAGCTGTATTTACAAAGTGCAACCTATATAATATCAATTGAAATGGCTTAACTCAATCAAAAGACATATCAACAAAAACAAGTGAACATACACTGAACGAATAAATTTGATCTATGACACAATGAAAATAATAAAACAAGGGGGTTAGATGTAAAACAATATCAGAAAGACAACCATAACCGTAGAAAAATGCCGCCAAAGAAAAATAAGGTACACAGGTAAATAAAAATAATTTCATTGTAAGGTATACATGGAGTACGGAAATATTTTTTTTACCAAAAAAAATAATTTTGTTGTTCATAGTACGAGAACAGAAGTGAAAATTTATCGTCATACCGAACACTTATCAAAGTGGTATATATTAAAAATATTGAGACGAGATATAACACTACTAAGTAAACATTAAACAACAACAATGCATTACAAATTGTATCAACAGGTCAAAATAACACGAAAGTACGATTTGAGAGTACTCGAAGTTAATGAAAGCTAGTTAAAAGCCAAAAACAATTAATAATAAAAAATCATGCATCAGAGACTATAATCAACTAAAACACATCCCAGGGATTTAGTGTTTTAACGTCATTGACAGTTAAAGATGACATGACTTGTGCAATGATTTTATAAATCGAGTAGACATTGACAAAATATGCTTTATTTTGCCAATCATTACTTAAAAAGACGTCTCACAAAAATATTGCTAACATATTTCATTTAGTTATTTGTTTTAGATAATAAATAATTGTGCATCAACTTAAATTGTTATTTCTGAATATAGAACTCAATTTCAGGGAAAAACATTTAAAATATAATGGCTATTTGATTGGAATGTACAGTTTCAAAGGTTCTACCTTCTGAACTGCTATTTATGATATTGAATCTCGAACGTCGAACTATATTGAAAAAAACAATTTTGTATTCTAAACAACAGTTAATAAATCTCATATGATCCTTTTATTTTACTAGAACATTCAAATGTTAAGTATATAGTACTTGTAATTAATCGTATATGTTATTTTTTTAAGGAAATTTCAAACGAATATTAATTTTGTTTATTCGGTATTTGTCATCTTGAAATAATATTATGTTAGCCTTTTTTATTATCAAATATTTTTTTTTATCATTATGATCATTTCAGGTGATGCGGAGAAAATGTTGAAAAAACAGAGAGAGCTTGCAGAGGAAATAATTAGAAATGAAAATGGTGACAATTAGAATTCAAAGCAACAACAAACTCTGTACTCCCAATATGATAACAGTTGATATTGATATCGATAATGTAACACAGAAGTTTGTAAACATGGTAAAGAAGCCAATGTTTTATTCGTTATTGTAGTATGCTAGTATTAGCCTCTCATTAATTCATATGACATCAATGGTACTATCATGTCAACATATCTTCTTCAAAACCAGATTTTCTATTTGTACTAGATGTTGCCGGTTAACGTTAAAAAAGAGCTGTGACATGGGCTATAAGCATACCTATTATTAGACCTTTTCAACAACTCTCGACACCGACTATTGACACCTACAGTTTACAGGAGAAATAGAGGGGTCGTATCAAAGATAAAAACCATTCAGGTATAACATACACATAAACATAGTACTACATATGCGGTTTGAACGGTATTATTAAAAGAAAAGAACAAATATTTTACAATTAGCTATTGTAGATTTTCTGTGTTTTTCCACTCTCTTTCATATAATTCTTATCATGTATAATGTAAAAAAAAAATGTATAAACCATTTCACCTTTCAAATCGTTCAAAACAAATCTGCAATCTATTCACATCCGAAACTATTGCTTATTCGGTAATAGGATTATTGATATCTAGTTGTACGAGTTTTCTATAGAAGCCTGCTTCGCTTGCCAATAGCCGTTAACTCGTTTTTGGAATGCCTTTTTATGACTCTTCATTTCATCATTCCCATAGTAACAAAGTTACGGATAAGACATTGTAACGGGACTATATGTATGTCCGTAATGCGTCCAAAACACACTTGTTGATATTGTAGAGGTTGCGTCTTTGCAGATCTTCATTATGCTTGTTGTACATATTGAATATAATTGACTGTTATAAGTTTTCTTCGGCCCGAATGAATCAGACCTTGTCCCTTTGTTTTTGATACATTTTCTCCATTCTTGGGCATAATCATCACGGGAAACACGTTTAGTGTGTTGTAAGAAGCGAGAACTGCTTACCATAGCCTGTCGGAGCACTTGCGTTTTTACGGAGTCAGTGTTTTCTCATATAACGTTGATCTTCTATGAGAAAAATGCCCTTTTCTCTTGTCCCCCAATTTTTTTTCTAACTATTCCCTTTTGTTGATCTACGCTTCTTTTTTCTTCTCTTATCTAATTGTTATGCGTCCCAATGCATGGTCTTTTTTTTTATTTCACCTGCCGCACATGTTACGCCCCTTTTCCATCCCCGGAATATGTTGGTCAAAGGTATATTATTTTCTCGGTAGAAATTCAGTTTAGTTTACGATATCATGCTGCGGCCTTGAATTTTATCTCTTTGTTTTGTCGGAGCCGTTCAGATCTCGCTGTAATGTACTGATTTCCCAACAGTATTGAAGATCACACGGTAACTCTAAATGTTTTATGTGTTGCATTGTGTGATTTTAGGCTTTATTCGTGCCATGTGCAATGTCCGTGCCTGCCTTTTCTCATTATTGTCAAAGTCTGTTTTGTGCTATTTGAATTTAAAAAATGTAACCAAAATATGAAATAAGACATTCACCTTATCTAAATGTTCTGTCCAGATTTTCACTGAATACACATTTAAGTTGAACATAGCACGAGTGAATTGAAAAAAAAAACCTACTGAGGATAAAGTACACTGTAATGGCATCCGAGGCAAAAAATAACGGACTGTATAGACATGTGCCGCCTTTGTAAATAGAATTAGATAATTGTCTGTTTACATATTTACAACATTTTTTTCTTCATTTTGCTTGTTTAACAATTGTCATGTCGGGGCCTTTTATAGCTGACTATGCGGTATGGGCTTGTCTCATTGTTGAAGACTGTACGGTGACCTATAGCTGTTAATTTCTGTGTCATTTGGTCACTTGTGAAGAGTTGTCTCATTGACAATCACACCACATCTTCATCTTTTTTTATAAAGTAGCTACAATCTCATCTTCTAAAATCATAGAATAGAATATTAAAGATCTCCCTGTTATTCATTCATGGAGTCTGGATGGGGGTCTCTTAACTCTGTATTCTCTTATTTTTTAGCACTTTTCTCTATTCTTCTTTTATTTTGCACATTTTTCTCTATTCTTCTTTTCTTTTGTCTATTATTCTCTATGAAGTTTTTTGTGTTGCCCTTCATTCTCTATTTTCTGTTCTTTATCATAATTTAGAACCTCAGTATTCTCTATCCTTTTTTTTTTACTTTTTTCTCTCTATTTTTTGGGTCATGATTCTGTAGTATTGGTCCATTTATGTCTATTCTGTAAACCACATCCAGACTCTTATTCATACTCAATTCAAAAATAAAACTAAAGAATTTAAATGGGTTAATCAGTAAATGGTTTATAACGAAAACAAGAAAAATATCGTTGTGGATAATAAAGATTAGCAAACATGTTTTTTCCTTTCAATTCAATTAACGATAACCATTTAATTTAGATACAACCATTACTACTTTTGAGACGACCACTTACATCTTACCTGTCGTATTCGTTGTCAACTGTAGGTGTAGGCATGAACCGTTTAAAAAGTCGTACGCTCAAGTTTAAAAGTTATGTGCACAATTTTAAAAAGTTGTGCGCACAAGATTTAAAGTTGTGCGCACAAGTTGTAAAGTTGTGCGCACAAGTTTTAAAAAGCTTTGAGCACAAGTCTAAAAATTGAACGCACAAGATTTAAAGTTGCGCGCACAAGATTTAAAGTTGTGCGCACAAGATTTTAAGTTGTGTGCACAAGTTTTAAAAAGTTGAAAGCACAGTTTTAAAAAGTTGTGCGCACTAGATTTGAAGTTGTGTGCATAAGATTTAAAGTTGTACGCACAAGATTTAAAGTTGTGCGCACAAGATTTTAAGTTGTGCGCACAAGTTTTAAAGTTGTGCCCACAAGATTTTAAGTTGTGCGCACAAGTTTTAAAGTTGTGCGTACAAGATTTTAAGTTATGCACACAATTCTAAAAAAGTTGTGCGCACAAGTTTAAAAAAGTTGTGCGCACAAGATTTAAAGTTGTACGCACAAGATTTAAAAGTTGTGCGCACAAGATTTTAAGATTGCGCACAAGTTTTAAAGTTGTGCTCACAAGATTTTAAGTTGTGCGCACAAGATTTAAAGTCGTGCCACATTTAATAATTATAGCATTTCATCATTTGGCACTTTAAGTGGCTCCGTAGTATTACAATCAGAGACATTTAATTCATATTTGTCTCTAGGTAAATCTACGGGGCACAGTTTCAGAAACAGGTTGTCTACCCCCCCCCCCCCCCCCCCCCCCCCCCCCCCCCCCCCCCCCCCCCCCCCCCCCCCCCCCCCCCCCCCCCCCCCCCCCCCCCCCCCCCCCCCCCCCCCCCCCCCCCCCCCCCCCCCCCCCCCCCCCCCCCCCCCCCCCCCCCCCCCCCCCCCCCCCCCCCCCCCCCCCCCCCCCCCCCCCCCCCCCCCCCCCCCCCCCCCCCCCCCCCCCCCCCCCCCCCCCCCCCCCCCCCCCCCCCCCCCCCCCCCCCCCCCCCCCCAATCGCCAATGGCAGTCAGCAGGGTTTAAGAACATCCATTGTTCGACCTGTTAGTGAAATGCGTTTTGTTTGAATATACTGTTTCACTGTTTTAGTCTTTTGGAAAATTTTGTTTGTGCTGTATTTAGAACCATCTAGCGAGACATTTGTTTTGCATGCACACGTATAAAAATATATAATTTAATTTTGGATGTAACGTGTCTTCTGATGATTGGCTGACGTTGTTATATTGTTTTCTGCACAACAAATCCATTCTGTACGAACTGTAAATGCAAGCAAGCTTATCGACATATATGACTTACAGTTCTATGAACCGTTTAAAAAGTCGTACGCTCAAGTTTAAAAGTTATGTGCACAATTTTAAAAAGTTGTGGGCACAAGATTTAAAGTTGTGCGCACAAGTTTTAAAAAGCTTTGAGCACAAGTCTAAAAATTGAACGCACAAGATTTAAAGTTGCGCGCACAAGATTTTAAGTTGTGCGCACAAGTTTTAAAAAGTTGAACGCACAGTTTTAAAAAGTTGTGCGCACTAGATTTGAAGTTGTGTGCATAAGATTTCAAGTTGTACGCACAAGATTTAAAGTTGTGCGCACAAGATTTCAAGTTGTGCGCACAAGATTTCAAGTTGTGCGCACAAGTTTTAAAGTTGTGCCCACAAGATTTTAAGTTGTGCGCACAAGTTTGAAAGTTGTGCGTACAAGATTTTAAGTTATGCACACAATTCTAAAAAAGTTGTGCGCACAAGTTTAAAAAAAGTTGTGCGCACAAGATTTAAAGTTGTACGCACAAGATTTTAAGTTGTGCGCACAAGATTTTAAGTTGTGCGCACAAGTTTTAAAGTTGTGCTCACAAGATTTTAAGTTGTGCGCACAAGATTTAAAGTCGTGCGCACAAATATTATGCATTTCATCTTTGGCACTTAAGGGGCTCCGTAGTATTACAATCAGAGACATTTAATTCATATTTGTCTCTAGGTAAATCACGAGGGCACTTTCAGAAACAGGTGTCTACACGAAATGTCCAGGTCTAAACGTCACAAGTTAATATAAAATTCGTAAATACAATAAACAAAAACAATTCTATGAAAGAGACTAAATAATATGATAAATACTCGTTATTTTACACATATTCGAGGGATCAAAATAATCAGTTCTACAAATTGCTGTTTAATGAAATATTTAATGCAATTTTACAAATATTTATACCTGTCTCTGTAAAATATTCACAGACCACATTATTTTTTTCATGATTAGAGACACGGTTGCAAAGTTCATTTTCCGTTATTTTAAGGTTTTTGACGATCTTCTTTTTTCATTTAAAAACCTACAAAAATTGCCTAAACTTTTAATCTTAGACTGGACAGCGTTAAAGATCAATACACTGTTAGGGGCCTCGGTGGCCGAGTGGTCTAAGTAGTTACTACTGTAATCACTAGCCAGTCAACACTGAGGTTGTGACTTCGAACCCCGCTCGTGCGGGTGCACTCGACTCCAATCTTAATTGACTAGGATTGTCAGTTTTCCTATCGAAGGTCGGTGGTTTTCTCCGGGCACTCCGGCTTCCTCCACCAATAAAAACTGACCGCCACGAAATAGCCCAAAAGCGGTGCTTAAAAGTGGCGTTAAAACACCAAAAATCAAAAATCAAATCAATACACTGTTGTAAGTGTACAAACGGTATTTTGACAAACCGGTAATAATAAAGTTTTCGCCCGGGGATATGAATTTGACATTTAACGTCCTTCAGTAACTTTACAATACCCAGCTGTGTCATTTCCGTATATTGCAGATTGAATTCCGAAAAAAAAAAATTTACAATTACAGTACTTTGTTAACCTTTAAGGATTATTAAAGAATGACAATTTGTTTTACCATGGTTTTTTTTTTGTTCCGTGACTGAGGATATTTTTGTCGTTTACGAATTCATAGGACAAATTTGACTCCAATAGGATATATTTTGTCTCATAGTAAAAACAGTAGTTTTATCCGATAGATTAGTTTTCAGTTCTAACGGTTATAAAAGTTATTTTGAAAAGTACAAAATAATTCATTAAAGTTTCGTAAGCATCTATCAAGATCTTTGTTTTTGTGCAGAAAAATTGATAAACATTCAAACTATAATTTCCTACCTTCAGAATTATTGCCACACCTTTCCCTTTGTGTCCTAGAAACGTTTTCGTCGTTGCAATATATATTACCACATATAGAAAACAAACTGCTTATGAAATACGAGACAAAAAAAAAAAAAAAAAAAAAAACAGCAAAACATCGGTATCCGTACATAATTTTCGTAGTTTTGATAAAGTCTTTATCTTAAAAATATTACAACAAAATATTAAGAATAATAATTAATGTTTTTATCATTTATATCATTTTATAACTATTTGAAAATTCACATACATGAGCTATCCCATAGCCCGGATATAAAGTCGGTTCCTAACTGATACCGTTGAAAACACCAAATCGTACATTATTAAAATCGCAATTTTTATTGAAATTGTTTAAAGTTTTTAACATGTTTCTTCAGGAATTATAATATTTTTATGCTTTAAAGGGAATTTCAGGTCCTTTGTGCTCTTATCAAACTTCACTGTGCACCTTTGTGCACCTTTGTGCTCCTTTGTGCACAAAGGAGGTCTTTTGAGTATTTTTAGAGACCCCCGTTGTGCTCCTTTGTGCACAAAGAAGGTCCTTTGCGGTGTTTTTGGGCACCTGTTATAACTTGGGTTTTTAAAATCATTCCAATTCTTTTTCATCCGAGCTTTCACTGTTGGGGAATAATACAGAATAATTGACTCGTCCATCAAATATACATATAGTAGTTTTACGTTTGATTCTCAAATTGGTTCAACATAATAAAAGGTGAGCCGTTAGGTCCTGTCTGTATCCTTACCTAAAGATTGCCTTGGTTTTATGGCTCAAAACGGTATTATCTGTTTTGCTTCACATATTGGTTAAATAATGAAATGTATATATATTTATATATTATAAAGATCCATTTGTAAAATCTTGTGATCCGTTTATTTGGTAATCGCCAATGGCAGTGAGCAGGGTTTAAGAGCATTTGTTGTTCGACCTGTTAGTCAAATGCGTTTTGTTAAAATATACTTTTTCACCTTTTTGGTCTTTTGGAAAATCTTGTTTGTGCTGTATTTAGACCCCTCTACCAAGAAATTTGTTTTGTATGCACACGTATAAAAATTGCGGTTTTTATCCAACGCAATCATAGGTTTGAACATTGTTTTCAATTTAGACTTGTCTATATTTTTTCGTTTGGGCTTGTATTGTATTTGCCTTCGGGTTAATATGATCCGTTCATCCTATTTCGACTCTTCAAAATTCAAGAGTCTATCCAAAATTGAGGTAAATTATATGGCCTTCCAAATACCGTTTCGATTCCTTACATCACTGAAGAGACATTACTTGTCGAAATCCGGATATGGTGTACAAATTTTTGCACCTCATGTTTGCGGTATACCATCTTTTCCGCAAGTTTATTGTTTTCTGTTTGGTATTAAAATAATAATAAAGATCCGTTTTGTAACATCTTGTGATCTGTTTATTTGGCAATCGCCAATGGCAGTCAGCAGGGTTTAAGAACATCCATTGTTCGACCTGTTAGTGAAATGCGTTTTGTTTGAATATACTGTTTCACTGTTTTAGTCTTTTGGAAAATTTTGTTTGTGCTGTATTTAGAACCATCTAGCGAGACATTTGTTTTGCATGCACACGTATAAAAATATATAATTTAATTTTCGATGTAACGTGTCTTCTGATGATTGGCTGACGTTGTTATATTTCTTTCTGCACAACAAATCCATTCTGTACGAACTGTAAATGCAAGCAAGCTTATCGACATATATGACTTACAGTTCTATGAACCGTTTAAAAAGTAGTACGCTCAAGTTTAAAAGTTATGTGCACAATTTTAAAAAGTTGTGCGCACAAGATTTAAAGTTGTGCGCACAAGTTTTAAAAAGCTGTGAGCACAAGTCTAAAAACTGAACGCACAAGATTTAAAGTTGCGCGCACAAGATTTAAAGTTGTGCACACAAGATTTTAAGTTGTGCGCACAAGTTTTAAAAAGTTGAACGCACAGTTTTAAAAAGTTGTGCGCACTAGATTTGAAGTTGTGTGCATAAGATTTAAAGTTGTACGCACAAGATTTAAAGTTGTGCGCACAAGATTTTAAGTTGTGCGCACAAGTTTTAAAGTTGTGCCCACAAGATTTTAAGTTGTGCGCACAAGTTTTAAAGTTGTGCGTACAAGATTTTAAGTTATGCACACAATTCTAAAAAAGTTGTGCGCACAAGTTTAAAAAAGTTGTGCGCACAAGATTTAAAGTTGTACGCACAAGATTTAAAGTTGTGCGCACAAGATTTTAAGTTGTGCGCACAAGTTTTAAAGTTGTGCTCACAAGATTTTAAGTTGTGCGCACAAGATTTAAAGTCGTGCGCACAAATATTATACATTTCATCTTTGGCACTTAAGGGGCTCCGTAGTATTACAATCAGAGACATTTAATTCATATTTGTCTCTAGGTAAATCACGAGGGCACTTTCAGAAACAGGTGTCTACACGAAATGTCCAGGTCTAAACGTCACAAGTTAATATAAAATTCGTAAATACAATAAACAAAAACAATTCTATGAAAGAGACTAAATAATATGATAAATACTCGTTATTTTACACATATTCGAGGGATCAAAATAATCAGTTCTACAAATTGCTGTTTAATGAAATATTTAATGCAATTTTACAAATAATTATACCTGTCTCTGTAAAATATTCACAGACCACATTATTTTTTTCATGATTAGAGACACGGTTGCAAAGTTCATTTTCCGTTATTTTAAGGATTTTGACGATCTTCTTTTTTCATTTAAAAACCTACAAAAATTGCCTAAACTTTTAATCTTAGACTGGACAGCGTTAAAGATCAATACACTGTTGTAAGTGTACAAACGGTATTTTGACAAACCGGTAATAATAAAGTTTTCGCCCGGGGATATGAATTTGACATTTAACGTCCTTCAGTAACTTTACAATACCCAGCTGTGTCATTTCCGTATATTGCAGATTGAACGTGTGATAAAAATACACCAGCAATACCAATTCAAGTGATTTTTACCTTTTTGAAGGACTCCAAAGATGGTGTACATTGCATTTGCGCCAATTTTGAAAAAATCCAATCTTTCATTTGCGCAAAAAAAAAAAAAAAAAAAAAAAATACATTGGCGGCATTTCACAAGTAACATGTAACGGTAAGGTTTAAAATATGCATTGCTATATCGTGAATAAGATGATTTCTTTAACTCAAATCTACATGTAGTTAGACGCATCTAGCATGCGAGTATTTTTTTGTTTAGATTTTTATGTAAAAAGACCCCTTAAGGACACTTCATGAGGGTCTAGGTAGAGAATAATGTTCATGTACATAATAAAAGGCTAACAATAAAGAATTAAAATAGATAGGCAAACAAAAAAAGAAGACAAGAGATGAATGAGTTGCAATGACGTAAAGAATAGAGAATAATCGAGCAGTGACAAATAGCTCAGGCAAATTGAGGAAAAAACTATAAGGTGTACAATAAGTTAACGGAAAGAGAGACCACAGGAAAAAAGTCACAGGACACAAATTGATTGTAATGAATAATTTAAACTACCACATGATACCCTATGAATTTATTTACTCAGTTGAACTCGTCTTAGGAATATATTATTCTTGACAAAAACGAATTCAGTATGTTTACTGTACAAACAGAAAACAGACACCAAGTGATGGATACAATTGTTGCTTATATTGTTTAATTATTTTTTTAAGCAAAAGATTGATTGAATGTTGGTTGCTTAACGTACAGTGGCAAACATTTCGTGCATATTCAGGACGAGAATTATTTTCAGAAATAGATTATGAAGTACTAGGTAATACAAATGTTAAAATGTTCTCACCATTGACCTTTCAATACAATTTTATTTATACCATGATCTTTCGTTGTATTTCTATGGTTATGAAGTCATGAAGTGTGTTAATAAATATGTAGCATATATGTACAGTTTTTCATTTTGACTTTTTTTTTATTTTCACTTTGGAAATTTGATTCCTACTTTTTACAAAAATCATGAGATTCAAATTTGATAAGATTAAAGATTATATTTTAGACTAATACGTATGCACATCCGTTTATTTAATGAGATTCTTGTTTGGAGATTCTTCTTTCTTAACCAAGAAAACCAATATGTCTGCTGTTTACAAGTCAACTACTTCTATTATATAAAATTGAAAACGGTCCTACAGAACAAGTATCGATTTGCATGTAAGTAAAATAATTTTCGGTGGTACACACAGTGGCAGACTTGGGGGGTCCGGGGTTTGGTTCAATTTACGTCAATAATATAGCAAACAACCCACAAAAAAAAAAAGAAAAAAAGAAAAGACATCCAAAGGTCAATGTTGATTTTTCGGCTTGCAGTACAAACTATAATTATAAGTATAAAGAACAGTTATATAATAACTAATCCATGTCAAAAGTTCTGTCGTTCATTTCATGCCATTGAAGAGTGAAAATGACTTACTTTCATTTGACCTTTAAAGGTGTTGATGAGAAATTCCTTCGTCAAATTTTATTTCCTTTTTCAAACTGGTTACAGGAATTTATTATCGAACAAGAACGAGTTGATTTTAAATGGGGGAATAAATCTTAATTTACGAAAATTGCAATTAGATTTTTTTTTTTTTTTTCACAAATAGGCAATCGTAATAGAGACAAAAAAAATATTTCATAATTTCACTCGTTCAAGAAATGTATTACTGGACAAGAATTAGTCCTAGATTACTCTGACGTCCGACGGCTGGTTTGCCAGACAAGCTGGGCCCTGGGACGTCAGAGCTCGTCCCATATCAAAAAGTGGATATTTGCCCGTCCAAAAGGGATGCCTGCTTCGTTGCTTCTGGGACCGACTTACGACATTGGATCAATATAAATCGGGCCTTAATTTGTTCGTTTTTCATTGGTATTTGCCATTTCGGATATTCCGCTTTTACCCGCGCGAGCATCTTCCCGCCAACATTTTTGAATATGACTTTACATAAAGACAGCACTAACACGTATAAGTATACATGTATAATTCCTGCGGTATTATAACCCGACTAATCCAGTCGTTATATTCTGACTCACTATCGATCGCTCGAGAGGACACTAATCGATAGCGGGCGCTGGATCATTCGAGGTAGTGGTATTATGAAAGTCTGTATACTTATCCCGAAAATTATGCATAAACATGTTTAAGGATAACAGCTTACTAGTAAAAAAAATAGTTATTTTCCGGAAAGTGAAACGAGGGAGAAAATAATATGTATTAGATACACTAAAGGGCGAATGAGTATGTATTACTTACATCAAGATAAATTGAATATTGTCAATGCAGAATGACAAATTCAATAATCTAGGACAGGGAGTTTCAATACTAACGGATTCCTTGTTAAGAAGCAGATCTTACAACAATTTGACAATACGCTATTGAAATGCATGGTCAATGCTGGGTATCCAATTTATTTATCGACATCTTTGTGTAAAAAAAAATTATCCAATTTTGCTATATAAATAGAAAACAAAAACACATTTCCTTGCAAAATCTAATCCAAAATTATTGAAAATTTTCATAATTTATGGGTATTGTTTTATCATGATACACCACAGCCGATTTTTGTATGTTTGGAAATTACACACTTGCCGACTGTTTGGATTAACGTATCAATTAGAAGGTAGGTCAGAAGGTCACAAAAAGAGAATTAAAGGACAAAACGTTATTATATGGTTTTTCGGATAATGTTTTTTTGGCAAATATTAAAAAAAAAATAAATCTAAAACTTTTACAATTTACAATTCATTTTAGGTAAACATCTAGAGTTACAAATATACCAGTATACATAGATAAGAAAAAAACTGCTATCAAAGATACTTGAGAATTGCCTAGCTCCATGCCTAAGAAATATACATCTATTTATTGCTCACATTTATTCAAACTTTATTCAACAATGGGAAGGAACATTTGATTCAGCTGTGAAATGAATTGATTAAAAACTACTTTAAACATATTTATTTTAGTCTTGTCAATATCTTAGCATAGAATACGATCAGAATATGGTCTGTATATAAAACAAGTATATACAGACCATATTCTGTATATATATATACCGCTGTAATAAAAGTACTTAACAATGTATATATACTACATGTAAATATATGCTACTTCCTACAGAAATTAGTTTATTGGTTTTTAATTTGGTTTTTGGTCATTATCGTATATTTTTTTAAACAACTAATTTTGCGGTTTTGTGATATGGTCGTGTAGTTTTAACAATGTCGCCAATAGTGTTTAAAAAGAAGCTATTATAAAATATGTTAGAACCTTAAACCACACATACATGTACGGAGCTATGATGCCATGACAGATGTAATTGTTAAATAGCCAGCGTAATTGCCAAGTTTTTAATATTTTAAAGATCATTGGTTTTATTACCTTTTGATTATTGGCATGAGCCGTCGAACTCAGTCTTTATAGACAGAAAATATTAAATAATGAATACATTAATTACTTTCAGAGGAAGAAGAAGACGATGAAAAATTATTCTATTATAGTGCAACTTGAATAAACAAATAAATACATATTTTATATATAATAAGTTTGTTATGAAAGAAAGGATGAACGCATTTACAAGGATACATACTCGATGCTGAACTTGAATTAGGTTATATTGTTTTAACTAAAAGTTCTATGAGGATCTGGAAGGAGTCCTTCATTTCTGTAATGTTTAATTATTTTTATGCCGTTTTTTTCTATTCTTTAAAATTTTTGTCTATTATTATCAATTCATTTTATTGAAGCACCTTATTAATCTCTATTCTTTTTTTTGTTTTATTTTCTCTATTCTTTATACATGTTATACTACACTTCTCCCATTCTCTATTCTGTAACCCCCCCCATCAACATTTTATATACATTAATTCACTTCTCGTTAAACTTAAAGTTGACTCTGAACGAATATCATTTTATATTGTGCATCTTTTGAAATGTTAAATGTACCCATCTCCGACTAGAAGTTAAAGTAATGCTGTGGATATTTCAAAAAGGAAAGTCACTTATTATATGTCAAAATCCAAATCTCACACACATCAAACGAATAGAAAATAACTGTCATATTCCTGACTTGCTGTAAACGTGTTTTTATGTCTATGTCAACACATATCGTAATAAGTTTGTATCTGTCGTCTTAATGATTTCATAGTTCTACTGTGAGTCTAAAGCGTTTGATATAAAGTCAATGCTTCAAATGACGTTAGTTTTGGTCATAAGGAGACATTTTGTCGTAATTTTATCTGCATTTTTTGAAAGTAAAATGTCAGTTTTTGCTATGTTTAAAAACACAATAAAATCCCCTATAATCTCTGCCATAAGCAATAAATATAAAAATAACAAGATGTGGTATGACTGCCAATGAAACAACTGTCCACCAGAGACAAAAAAAAAGTTTACTTTAGCAACTATGGTTCACCCTACGATCTTCAACGATAAGCAAAACCCAAACTGCATAGCAAGCTATAAAATGCACTACAATGACGATATAAAACAATTCAAAGTACAAAACTGTCATCCTAAAACTATATTACACTACAAGACAATCAAACTATGTGATAAAAAGAATCTATTAAACGAACAGAACGTCTCATTGTGATTTTTGATGATTTTCTTCTTCAATTATGTCTTTTGCAAACTCAAGTTGTTTCTCCAACATTTTTTCAATACCACCTATAATATACAAAACATCGTGCATATTTATTATTGGTTTTTTTATCCGAAGAATATATTGCCTTTTTAATTGATTTATTTTAATTAACTATTTATTAACCATTTCCTCGGTTCAATGTTCAAAAACATAGTACGAGAATATGTTTTGTATATCTTGAATGAGGGTTTGGCAAAAATACAACTCTTGAATAATATTTATACTTATATAAATATGTGTTTCGGGTGTTTCGAGCGTATTTTGTTTTAAAAAATTCAATGTGATTATGTTCCTAAAGAATATATCATTCAAGACGTTTTACCTAAATCTAATACACATATTCGTATGAACTTAAATTATATCTGCACTGTCTCACAGTTATTCAATGAGATATCTAAAAATCAAAAGTTTGCCTTATAAATGTTATATTGATACTGTCTGTACCCCTAACTTATAACACAGTTTGCACGCATCTTGTAACGTATTGATGGGAATACAGCTGTGTGTTTAACATAGGATTTTGATACTCCCCGATACTGTGCATTATACATGCCATAAACACATCTACATCTACATTATATATTTCAACTTTTCTAAATCGTAATTATCAGTGAGATATATGCCAAAATATTATTGTTCTTGGCCAAATAATTTTAACTTTGTCATTTGCTTCAAGCAAAATCTAAATCAATCATAATTAAACTGTGTAACTATCTCAAACATGCATGGACAATTAGATCATGTATTGTGAATTAATTATACCTTTATTATACTATGTATGGTTCTCTGCTATCTGTTGTTTTGTCAAATTGATATACGTGTTTATCTATTGCCATAGCATGTTATTTATGCTTTCGCAAATAAAATGTTCATTCATTAATTAATTCATTCATTTATAAACACGGTTAATTTAGGTTTTCAATAACTATGACTTGTAATAAGATTTACTTTGTACATTGTTTTACCTTTTTTTGACTCTTCAAAACATGGACAGCATGCACATGGAATTTGTTTTGAATACCTCAAATAAGTTAATATTCTACATGGGAAATTGAGCGGTGAAGGTATTTTGTCTTCATAATCAAATATTACTGAATGTCGGTAGTAACGCCATTTCTGTTTGGACTTACGTTGAATTGCATTAAACCGTGCACTGCAATAGAAAGTTCTAATTTGTAACTACAATAAACTGTCTATGCAAAACCCAAAAGGTACTAACTAGATATGTCATTACATTACTAAATATGAATTTTTCAAAATTGTGTAAATTAGATTTATCCTATGAATATTTCTCTAAATCATTTGTAAAATGTTGACAACATATTAAAATCAATCGGGTCCAGGACCAATCCAGTATATCTTATTATAATCCTTCGTTTTTAATTCAATTTTCTATGTGCATACATTTAGAGTAATTAAGAACTGGTAAACTCAGTGTATGATAAATATTTCTGGTCATGGAATACATTCTTCTGCATTTATTTCCATATTTTTCTAGAAATTCACACTTGCATGTTTGTAGTATAATTATTGTGTGTGTACACTTTCCGTAAATGTTGTCCGCATTGAGTTGCTTAATGTTATTCATTCATACCTGTTACGTTGTCTTGAAAACTTACAACAATAGCATTATATTATGCATACTTTCTTTTAGGTTGCATTCCTGATGTAAATAAGTGTAAACATTAAGTCCGTTTATTTCTATTCTAAACCTATCTTTATACTCAAAGATATCATATCATTAATAAAATGAATTCCCCAAAAAACATCATTCCGGTAACGTTACTGTTCTATATATTATATTATGTGTACAAATGTTTTTCATAGACTATTGTACACAATAATACCATGTGTTTGTACACAATAGCATTATGTGTGACAGATTGATGATTTGATGGGTTTCTTTCTAATTGGTTATCAAAGAAACTAGATTATCCAGACGCGCGTTTCGTCTACATAAAATTCATCAGTGACGCTCAGACCAAAATAGTAAAATAGCCAAACAAGTATTAAGTTGAAGAACATTGAGGACCCAGAATTCTAAAAGGTTGTGCGAAATATGACCATCGTAATATAGGCCTAGGATTAAAAAAATCCTTAGTATTTCGAATAATTTATACTTTTGCAAACAGTTAATTTATAAAAGAAAGTAATAAACAAAAATATTGTTTTGAAGTTGAGCGGGATCATATTTCTCTTAGATAAAGTTTTCTGATGTACACAATCAAACAATTAGACGTTTTGTTGGATTATGAAGGTCACTTTCAAAGTTATTACTGTCTTTAAGTGTAAAAAACTTTATAAACGTATGCTAAATTGAGTCGTCAATAAAAAAAATAGCTGCATCAGTATTCAATATTTGGTTATCAAATATAATTAACGATGTTAAGATTTACCCGAACATTGCGATCACAATATTTAATAACAACCAGTTTGTCAACATCATGTAAAAAGCAGCAATAACTGGTGTTATCCAATCTCCTGTTGGACATCTTTCAATTGATGGATCAGATTTCCATAGTGTAGCATTATTGGTGCACCCTGATGCATCAGACGCTTAAAATAGATATGTTTATAAACTTTTATTGACTAGAAAGTAAATTTGAAAAGATAAAATAAAAAAATAGTTTTTCTTTTGAATTTAACAAGATCGTCAAATGCGACTTTAACTAGATCATACTAGTAAACGATTTATGAAAGACAATACGATTATGACGCTGATAAAATTAAAAAAATACAAAAACCGCAACAGGATATATTGGAAACCATCTCATAAAGCAAATATAATTATTCATTATCGTTACCTGTATGGGTTTGTTTGATAATGCTGAGATGATTTCTAAGCAATTAAATATTAACTATTTCTTCTGCAATTAACGGGCGATGGTCCGTCAAAAAAGCACGATCATATTCTAACAATTGCACTGATCTAATATATAAATTTGATCAAAATTAACGAATACAAAAAACAGGGATTAAAATCACATTTAAATCCGATTTTTTACTCTACGTCAATCTTTGTTCAAAACGTTATTTTTTAAGTTTGTTTAAAAAATAATTGTCATATCGGGACCTTTCTTAGCTTTTATATGCAGTATGGGTTTTGCCCCATGTAGGGGTCTGTCATACAATGACCTATAGTTGAAAACATTTACGTCATTTTGTCTCTGGTCCACAGATTGTCTATTTTTAGCAATCATACCTCATTTTCTTATTATTTATCATTTTCTAGAACAGAGAAATGTGTTACACAATATCGTAGATTTCTGAAGATAGACAAAAGCGTTTTCAATCTGATTATCTTAATATTTTTATTTTATCTAGAAAGGTCACTGGCAATTTAAGATAATGTTAAAAAGTGAAAATTTTCCTTATAAAACGTTGAAATATGTAAATTAATTATTCGTATTCACATTTTCCCTGAAATTTTCTTTCTATTAACTTAAATCAGTATTTTTTAACAAAAGATAGGTTATCGAGATAAGTTTGAAAGGATTGCAACGTTTGTACTTTATCAAGCATTTTAAATTTAAGTGTTGAAAGTTGATCTAGTTATCATGGCTGTCTCCACCAACAAAAAATAACAGCACGATTACATTGATATATTGTCGAAAGTGGCGTTTAACTTTTATATGAAACAGTTAATGTTAGTATCTTTGGGTAAGGAGGTTATTTTGAAAATGAAATATTCATTTTCACCTCTTGCAAAACAAGTCTGCTAAATGTTATGTCCGTCATTTTCTTTTTTCTATTTGCTTTATTCTGTTTTGCACTATACACTCCGATATCTAAATTGGACTGTATATAGTGAACGGGTCCATTCATCAGTTCTGTCGTTCCTCTGTCCATTCATTGCATTCATACCATGATAGTAGCAAACAAAACGAAGTTCATATACATGTAGCTCGTGAAAAGTATTTTTCTTGAACATGTTGAACATTAAAACGATGCGCAGCAAGACAACTTTTTTCTGTAACCCACGGCTTCTTAACGTTTTATATAGGAAATAGCACTATTCCAACTTGTGTCTACTTTATATATAATTTTTTGTATATCGATATTACGATGTGTTCAGATAAGTACTGATTTGTTTAAGCCACAAATACCTGTCCCTGTATCCACGGACAAAATATGCACGCTAACTATATTTTGCAGGGAAAATAGGAATTATCTATTGAGGAGAGACGCACTGAGTTAATTAACTGTTAAACATAGTCTTAAAATTTCGCTTATATTTGGACGTAAAATCCCTCATTTATAACTCTAACTCTTACATATTTTTTTGTTAGTTGTGTTTTGCACTCTTAATTCAAACAATAAGTTCAATGCACTTTCTAAAATTGGGAGTTGATGTTAACGGCCTCCTTATGTTATATCAATTCCACCATAAAAGTGAACGTTGATACTACGCCGGGATATTTTTCAGTGCAATTGCATTTTGAGAAAGTCCCCACTTAAATCTTGTATCGGTATTGGCATCTAGCACCAGCGCAGTACTTAAATCCCTATCCTAACACGTCTACTAGTTTATATAGTTTGTCTTTTATGAACATATAGGTCGAATGTTAAACTAAAAACAAATCAATTAACAAACAAACATTTTAACCAATAGTTTCTTTAAAAAACAAAACAAAAACACATCTATATGTTATTGGAATTGCTATATTCAGAACGATAAAGGAAAATCATTTGTATCATTTGATAAAGATTTTAAATACACCAAAGAGCATCGGAGGTACTTAATTAATAAAAATTCATTTTCCGTTGTCATATTGGTTCAATAAAGTTTAGATTGTAGCAAATTTTCAAAAAAAAAAGATACAATAATTTGATATCATTGAGGCATTTGTTTTATCTTGTATATGGCAAAGCCATATATTGGTATTGGAAAATTATTCTCAATAAAGTACTAATACCTAAAATAATCTTAAATTATTTGTACATTATTTTGGAAAACATTTTCACACTGGACATTTTAAAACAAACCACATATAACATTATAACAAATACTGATGTGGATATATGAATGGCTCTAAAGATATGTACTACATTATATATAATTTGAAACAGCTCTCCTATTTTCCTCGTTATTCAATTAAATAATGGCATTTCTTTTTTAACTGACGTTATCATCAAGAACATCAAGCGAGCCCGCTAGGGCGAGCTGATTTTCGAAATGATGAAGTCCGTATAAAAAAAAATACCATTATTTTTTTTATCGACAACTTGTCATAACTGTTGATGTTTTGGTTGAGAAAATGAAGTAGAATGAAATAGTTAGTTAAACTATTTATAAATTGACGAGAATTGACTTGAGCACGCGATGCCGCTGCACTTATACATGACGTCATTGCCTAATATTTTCGAGTATCAAGTCCTGTTCATCATGCCCATGATCTTAAAAATATTAGGTAGTAAGATCAAAGGAAAATTTTCGATATAACTAAATATAGATTATTAAACAAAATGTAATAAAACCTTCCAATGTATCTAAAAACAATTCTCCATAAACCTGCCAGTATGGAATCTTAATGATTGTCCATATTCGCCAAAACGCGATATTGCTCAATCCTGTGACTTGGTGGTTTGGATAAACATTGGCATGATAAACGACACCAGCAGCTAATACAAGGATAATAAGTATAAACAAATATTTGAGCAGATCCACAAGCTGAAAAATAAGAAATCAGTATAGCAATTTACAAAATCATTTTAAACTAAAATTATTCTTTCATGTTTGTTTTTTAAACAAAGTTTTAATCAAATTAAAATTATCAATTGAAATAGATGACTCTTTCGAAAGATTTGGATTGGTCACCTTTCATATTTCTATACCGGTTGTAACTTGATTATGACGGCAAACGAACACTGAACTTTACTTTTATGTCTGAAAATCTTTCATTTGACCAAAAAAAAATTATATTCAATTTTCTTTTCTAAATTTGTTCTTTTTCTTAATATTGATAAACCTTAATCAATGAACATTTAAATTACGTCAGATACTTACTTTTGGAATTAATAAATGTTTTTTCTTCTCTCTCTAAGATAATATCTTAGCTTTATACATAGTAACCCCAAACGTATGACATAGGAAAATAGTATGTATTGTTATACCTTCACCTCTTAGCGATTTTCATTTCATTATTTTTTCTCTTCGATATATGCACAAATATTTACAATATTTATATTTTTCACGTTTTGTATGGAAATCGTGTTAAGGAACTGTATTCGAAGTTAGTGTTGTCATTGCGATGTCACCATACCAATTAATGCACAATAGAAAGTCATTCACGTAAAGCATCTTAAAGTGTATAAAATTATGACAATCAAAAGAGACAGTATTGAATTTCCATCGGACGTGAAAACGGAATAAATTTTTTTTATTGGAAGATGTTACTCTGATTTTGGTACTTAAACGTCGAACGATAAAATCGTTTAAAATGATACCGAGTTTCTCTGCATTTACGCGTATTTTGAATACTAGTTTCAGCATATTCCTTTGATTGACATTTGCAATACGATATAACACATGAATTGCAGGTCAATGTGCAGCATAACATGAATATCACATGAGCATAACGGGGTTTTAAGTTCGTGTAGTTCATCTAACTTATTACAATACTCGTAGTTTTCTTGGATTTATCAAATATTTGCTTATTAATAAGTTTATCTCATATTCATTTACTTTTTCATTTGTCATTCGAACAAATGAAGGTCCTTCTGTGAGCAATTTTAAGATATCAAGGTGTGTTATACGGCAGCAAAAAACCTTCATATATTTAATATTTAGTGAGTAAATTATATATTGTCAACACGTTTAGTTTTTGGCAGAGAATCCTGCATGCTTATTATATTGGCCTTTTTTATAACCACATTTAATTGGACTATTCAGCTCAAATGTGTTTGGTATACACAAGGTATACACAAAGTTAAAAGTATATCTTGATAAGGTATATGGTAAATTCGTAAAATAATATAAACAGCATTTTCAACTTTTTTTCCCAAAGTATCGTAATAAGAATCTACCGGTGTTGACCTAAATGAATTCACTGACTCAGTAAGTCCAAATTCCATAGTGGTTTAAATACAAATTTAATACCAAAATAAAACCCTCAACATTAACATGTATAGAACTTCCATCAATCTTGAAGTATGTCATTTTATGACGGAAAACAGAGAATTCCAATATTCAGAAATTTGCTTCTCCAATTCACAGGCAGCTTTGCAATAAACTGTAACCTCAAAACAGATACGTGTCAATAAACAGTTGGTAAACGTTAACTTAAGCGCAAATGAAAAAAACACAATGAAAAAAGGTTAACATACGTAAGTCATGTAAGTGGAAGACAGTATAAGCTGATTCTTACAGAAAAATGAAATTTACCAGACAAGTGAAGGCATGGCAAATATGAAAAAAGAAAAACAGTTTAACTTCGATCTTCTACACTCAGTAACTTATTCTTCACATCAACATGAGTCTGTGTTTATTGTTTTGTAAGATCGTGATCGATAAACATCGGTTACAAAACACCACAGTCTAATGAGCATTCACATGTTTTGGTCACTCATTACTATATGAAATTTTGATTGTTGATATTACATTGTGAATTCGTGATGACAGTGAAAACAAAAATTCACAGAAGACTTAGTAAGAAATTTATACACATACAAATTAGAAGATGTGATTTATTTGTCAATGAAACAGCTCTCATCAAGAGACCAAAAGACGTAGACGTCACTAGTTATAGATCGTCTTACGGCCTGCAACAATTAGAAAACTCATACCGCATACCAAGCTATAAGAGGCCTCAAATTGACAAAAAAATTCAAACGAACAAAACAAACGGCCTGAATTATGTGCAAATAATTAACATAAACAAAGTATGGTATACAAAAACAAACGACAACTACTGAAATACAGGCTTCTGACTTTGGACAGACACATACAGAATGGAGGCGGGGATATGTGTTGTTAATCATGTGTGTTGGCGCCAAATCCTCCTTAAGACCTAAAACAGTGGTACAACGAAACAACACATAAACAATATTTACAAAACGATAAACGATACAAAACAAAAAGTAAAATCAGTAGAAATGGGGCATAAATCTTGGCTAAAAATTTCTTTAGCATTTGCATTACCTGCAATTTGTTTCATGAGACATTCGAAAGGACCGTACATTGTAAACTTTAAAAAAATTATATTATCTCGAATATATCCCTAATTAGCTGGAATAAAACAAAAATGTTACTAGTATTTACAAACTCACCATTTCTTTCAGCATTATTATGATTATACCAAAAGTTTTAGACAGCAATAGCAAGTTGAGCAAACGCAGGAACATGATAAACAAAGCAATACTGTATATTCTTCTGGTATGTACTATCGAATTTGAATAAAACACATGCAGACAAAATCCAAGTATGTACAAGGTGGAACACAGAATGTCCAAAAAGTTCCAAAAATTAAATTGATGGAACGACCAGATGCAATCTTTTTCCAGTCGAATCTGTCAAAAGACAAAACATAATATACATTACAATAATACAAGGCACATAATATATTAAAGTATCAATTTTATTGACTCATATGCGCATTTCGACAACTTATGTATTCGCAATAATTATGTCGACTGCATTTTTTGGAAAATGAAAAATATCATACCACTATAACTAGTATGCATACTGTTTCACTTTTTGGTTTCATAAAACTGTATTTAAAAAATATCCACGTTAAAATTACCACTGTGATTGTTTTATAAACAAATGAAAGTATGTCGAAATATTATAATACGCATAACATATAGATATATATAAACTTGATTTTCATAACATATAGATATATATAAACTTGATTTTAATAAGGGATGTTCATGACCTGCCATAACAAACCTTTAGAAATTAAAACAAAAAAATGTGTATGCTTACCATGCCCGTCATTTCCTCCAGTATATCTCCCAACATATAAATGAAAACCAAGCCTTCTAGAAGTGATATCGAATCTACATCAAGGTTTCCAGTGAGGAAATAGCTAAACATGACTAAGGTCGTAAGGAAAAATACCTGAGAAAGTAATATTTTTGGTTAAACATACAAATTCACATTTAAAATATACACTGTGGAAGCGTACAAATTCATCATATACAACGTTTATTTTTTATTACCTTTTCGTCAAATTATGTTTTTCTAAATTCGTTTCATTCGCATTTGCATAGGTCTGCAGTGTGTCCAAAATAAATATCACAAATATGATATAGCAATAAGTTTAAAGCAGTAATTATCAATTGTCATGGCTCATGTTTTCAAAACAGGATATTTGATGCATTCACATGTTAAAATTATTTGTCTACAATGATAGCAAATAAAAAGTTTGATGTTTAGCATAATCAAGACATTTCAAATTGATACAAACAATTTTATTTGTAGGTCAACATTAGAAAACTAGTAACCCTGTCATCATTTTGAAACAACCACTAAACTAAAGAGGAAATTAGTTAGTATAACCATATATAAATAAAAATCAGGGAACATGATGTATGTACGCTAGCTATAGACACTAGAATACATGTAGTTCTCACTGCAAGGGAAAACTCTAAAAAGTAAAATAAATCACGCTTTGTTTTGGTAATTGGTTTAAAAGGAATAAGGACCAAAATAATACGGAGTAAAAGTTTAAAAAAAGGTTGTTTCTTTTATAGGCAAATGAAATTCGGAGGAAACGTTTCCAATACAATGAATAATACAAAAAGACAGTTATAATTATGTATAATGAATTTAATTTAGTCAGTATAACGTCAAGTTCAAACATTTCACCCATGCTCAAGATAAAAAAATTTTTTTTTTAAGAAAACAGGTACTAGGTCTTTCAATAGGATGTCGACCAGGATAATTTTCAGGAAATTATGACAGCCACTATAGTACCTAGTTTTTTTTTTGAGGTCGAAGAAATTGACCTTAAAACGATCGTATTGATTTTTTGCTGTCCAAAAATAGGCAGATCGGACATATTTTGACTTTATTTCATGAATATCTTAGTTTGGGATTAATTGTAATTAATATATTCGAAAGAGACTGACAAATGCTTATTTTTTGTTAAGATACTCAACAACTGTACCTGTTGTAGCCGTACGTAAAATGTATTTCGGTATTTCTTTTAAAAAAATGATTGTTTAATTGAAAAAAATGTCTGAATTGTTAACTTTCTCTTCTTTCTCCGCATTAAGCTTTTAAAAAAAAAATATTATCTTCTGTGTATTCTGAAAATTTGGTGAAAATAGAGGAAGCGGCAATTTTTACCTTTCATACCTTTACTTTCATTGATAAAACATAATATTGACTCGTCCAGTGTCCAGTTTGAAGGTAATTTAAGTTACTGTACACATACATGCACGTTCTGATTTAATCAATAGTCATGTATGAAAAACATTAACAGTTTTAAGGTAAAACTAATAATAAATTAATCCAATCAAATTGCATAAGATTTAAAAACATTGACCGGTCCATATCAGAACATGCAATAGGGGTAAACTAGGTAGGGAGACAATGTCAGATATTTTAAGTTCATTATTTTGCAATAAAGAATAGGTTCACGAACGGTTAAGATTGACCCTAAATTTTTAATGTTTTTTAAATCGGGCAAAAAAAAAAAAAAAAAAATACAAATTTTATATAGAAATACTTGTGATAATACTATTAAGACTAAAATATACTTTTTTTGGCACTTTCCTTTAAAATTCTTGAAGCTATGACCCCTTAAATATACATTATTTGTATCTTAGGTCAATTTTGGTCATTTTTTTCCAAAATTTTAATTGTTTTAGCATAATTAACCTTGGCCGACATCCACCCTCCAAAACGTTTTTATACTGATGAATTATATATCAAAATTGGAATCTGTTTGTTACAACACATTTTGAATCGTAAGGGGCGGCCAAGTTTTTCCTAAAACTTTTAGGTCTGAAAATTGCATAAAATCATCATATTTTGACAAACTGTTCAAAATGGGCATACTTTGGAGAATATTATGTTCTTTTATGAAAAGAACTGATTTATTCAGCATTAAGGCTGTTGCAATAGACACGTTTACGAACCAAATTGTGAACTTTTTGGTGTTTTATAAAAATGATTATTTAGGCCATTTTGAGCCATAAGTGAACCTTGTCCAACCAAAAGTTTTGCTATAATTTCATAAACATGTCGTTCTGTATTTATATAGTTTTTGGATATTTCATCTAAGGCAATAGAAAGTTTGGGCTTCAAAAGTCCAGATAATTATTGACTTCATACAGAAAATTCGCCCTTTTAAAACTGTAAATGTTTCACAAATAATACGTGAAAAATCATTTCTTAAAACACTGCAAAAAACAATCATTCTGATTGATATACTGGTATTGTCATTAAAAACGTTGAAATGAACATCGATATAGCAAACATACAATTCCCTCACAAAATGTTATCACGCACTATAGAATTTCTTTTTTTCTGAGGACCAGGATATTGACGAACGAACTTGAGAAAACGTAACTTTGCGAATCGTATGAAATGGGGGCTACTGTTTATACTTATATATTTAATCGAAAACATAAATACACATGTCTGTAGTAGTTTAACATATATATTATCTGTCTCATTGGTAATTCAATGATATCCAATAGCAAACATTCCACTCAGTATGCATGACTCAGATATCAAATTTGAAGGTTCAAAAGGGATTTAAAATAAGTTTTGGGTGAAACAAGGTTAGTGTCATAGCTATTGAAGTTTACTATTATAACCCTGGTACCATTGATAACTTTTTACACCAGGGTCGGTACCTTTGCTAGTGGATGTTTCGTCCCCGAGGGTATCACCAGCCCAGTAGTCTGAATTTCAGTGTTGACATGAATATCAATTATATGGTCATTTTTATTAATTTCCTGTCTACAAAAGTATGAATTTTTCGAAATACTCAGGATTTTCTTATCCCAGATATAGGTTACCTTAGCCGTATTTGGCACCAATTTTTGGAAATTTTGGGTCCTCAATGCTCTTAAATTTTGTACTTGTTTGGCTTTATACCTATTTTAATCTGAGCGTCACTGATGAGTCTTATGAAGACGAAACGCGAGTCTGTCATTATAAGCCTGGTACCTTTGATAACTATTTACTATATTGATATGATTGATAATCAATTTCTAATCTGTTTCCTTTTCACAAATGATAGTTAGCTTATGTCCAGTTGTGTACAGAGAGCCCTTGCCTCAATAAAAAAAAATGGGATTCCAAAATTTTTTTTTTTTGAAAATGTTTAGGTATAAAGGTGATACTACTACATGTACTAAATATTTTGAAGTTCTTTACATTAATACATTTAATATTCAAATTGTAGTGTAACTCATCTTTTGCTTGTTTGATGTTCATTACATTTTCTGTTGACTGTTAAAGTTTATTTTATGTAATTGCAAATTTATACTGAAATCAACTAGTTTACCGACCGAAAATAACAACAAACACATGTTTAAACGTTCTCGTTATCCTATATACTACACGAACAAAGGGTCTAACAGTATATGTACAAAGGGATTTAGGACTATGAAGAACGACCAGACCAAACCACCCATGTGCACAGAAAGAACTAAATTGTGTTTCCCCTACCTGAGCATTACATTATGACATTTCCACAAAAAAGTTAATATAATGAGAATATCATTTGACATGCTGATTTAAATATAGCAAAAGGTACACAATAACCTTTTTTCCAGTGATCTTATATTTACTATTAGTGAACACTTTACAAGTATATAACTAACCGAATTTGTCTCCATAATTCAAAATGTATAAATTTAAATAATAAATAATAGGACAAACAGGTTTTATGTTAAGAAAAATAGAAATATCGAACAGCATTCTGTCAAAAATCTGAAATAAACAAAGGTTGACGTACACTCATCTTAAAATAGTTTTAGCAATCATATTTTATTTGCTTTCTGATTATTTTGTGAAATCAAGAAAATTGAAACAACTCCGATTGGTGAAACCAACAAAAGACCTAAACAACTGCTTATTTATCAGTCCAGCCATGTCATGGTTGATCCAAAGATTGTGTGCATACTGGATAGGTTTAACATTTATAAAGATTAAAAACTCGATGTTTGAAAATCATTGTGAACCACAACATACTTTATACATGCAAGTACGAACATGAGGCTCTTACTAACTTTAATGTGCATCTGAAAAACATTTCAGAGAAGTTGCAATGACTAGGTTCATGTTGGAAAGAGTCTGATGTGTTGCAATGACTTAGTTTATATTGGAAAGAATCAAATATGAATAGTTACATTTACACTAAATATTTTTCTAATTACAGAGGTTTAAAAGGTATCATAAAACATTCTTTGTTACATAAATCACTTTAAAAAAATACTAAAGGTTTTAAACGGATAGATTTTTTTGTCTGAAACTGGAATACCCGAAAAGAACACACAGCAGCATATGATTCGACAACACTAATCTTATAAGTTGTTTTAAATTATTATAATTCCGAATTCATATTCGTTTGAGCATTGCATACGTAGTTGATGCACTTGCATAATCTTATGTTTTATGTACATTTCATCGTGCTTTCGACAATTATAACCAACCAAATTGATTCGTTAGATATGTAACACCTTCGGAAACTTTTAAACGTCTTTTTTAAATCGGAATATTTTATACATTTTAACCTTTTATATGAGTGCACTCAAAAAACAGTGTAAATATGATAACATCCTTTAAGTGTTCGGTATTTGTAAACATACAATTACCTATCCTATATCGTTCGTTTGAGGAGATTGTTTGCTAGTCAATATCATAGTCTTCTCTATTAAAAAATGTAATTACAACAGGTAAGACGGACCATAAAACAGTTTTTACGGGTTCTTAACGTGCAGGAATCGTTGAAGTCTCTTTTTCGAATGTAAGGTAAACATTCTCACCGAACGTGACAAGAAACATTATACATCCGCTCAGCTAAACGGAAGCCCGACTTTCATAATCGATTTACTACCAGCCAAAAGAAGCACAAGGGAATACCATATTTCTATTTCCAAATTATTCTACTAGGTTTTTATGTGTATCGCATCACGTAAAAACTTGATAGTTTCAGTAGCAGCAGCAATGCTGATACAATTAAAAACAATATGAGTACGCAGGATATTAAAAATATTAAAAAAGTGTGAATAGAGTATGGAAACGGGAGACTGTCAAAAAGACAAAAAAAAAAAAAAAAAAAAAAGCGAGAAAAGAGAAGAAACAAACCCAAGCTACAATAGACCTTTATCCTATTAATTGTAGCGAGAAAATCTGCACTTGGGGGCGAGCTTTGGCTAATGCAAACTAGTTCAGTCAAATGGACGCCACACTAAACTCCGAAACTTACATATGAGACAAATGATTAGAAAAAACCCACACGACTAACATTGACTAGAGTTCACTGAATTGGGACACGTTTTGTGAGTTTCTAAACTTTCCTCATTACTGCTAGCCAATGTTGACTAAACATATATACTGAGTTTATTTAAAAGAGCAAATTTATTCCAAATAATTTATCTGTATTTTATATAAATACGTTCCTTAGTTGAAAACATGTTCACGGTTTACTTTGTACTTGCTTTAGAGTGATTTAAATGACACTCCAGATATTTCAATTAATTTGTTAACTTACAACGTGGAATATTATCTTAATAAAAGGTGCTGTACAAATCGCTCGCTTTGATGTCCTCCAGTTGTCCTGAAAAATATATTACACTCTAAAAGGTATATCAGACAGGAAAAAAATAGTATAAGACAACAATGTCTGTATTGCCAAGGAAATATGAGGAAATGTTTTTACCATATTGCTGGTGTTTTGATGTTAATAACTGACTCAATATTAAAAAATATCGTACGTGTTTAAAAGAGGGGCGAAAGATACCAGATGGACAGTCAAACTCATAGAATAAAAATAAACTGACAACGCAATGGCTAAAAATTAAAAAGACAAACAGACAAATAATAGTACACAAGACACAAAATGGAAAACTAAAGACCAAGCAATAGCAACCCCAACAAAAACTGGGGGGTGATCAAAGATGCTCCAGAATTAATCAAGACAGTTGCAAGTGCTTGTCCTAATATTTAAAGCCTTTAAAATATATCATATATTCACAAAAATTTATCAGTTGGAAATCAAATTAATATTGCAATGATCAATACATGATCGCCTTGAAGGACAAAACACCCACAAACAGATAAATTCACTTTGACTATCTCTATTAAAGGGGCACTAGCTGTCAAATTCATGTTCACCGATTTGACTCAAATTCTCATATTTGATATATATCAACGTAAAAGATTTCTCCAAATAATTAAAAGTCTTAAATAAACAATTTACAGAGCATGGGCTCGATTATATGTGGCGTCGTTTCATGTGTATTTTAGTCGAGACGCCATCTAATTGAATATCGAGTTGATCTCGCAAAACCTCCGATGACCATATCAGGTATATGAACATAAATAAAGATATTTATAGATTGAAAGAAATCGTGCAATAAGATTTTTCTAGGTCTATTTAATTTCATATTATAGATTAAACATATAGGTTAATCATCGTTTTTACCTTGATAAAAATGATTTTTTGTCGATCGAATCAGTCAATCAAATGAATTACCTTTGTTTCACTTTCAATGTTGACATGCTTTTACTTTGAAAGACCGATCATGCACGATTCATGCGTTATCCATCTCTAGGGGTTAAATTTAAGTTCACATGAACACGGATTCAATTAGGTCGAATTATGCACTTGCAAGTGAATAATTAATCTTAAATGTTTCTTAGATTATTTTGTCAAAATTAAACCGTACTTGCTGCTAAATGCGAATTATTATTTTACTTTATCACTTTCAGAATAAACGAGATCGTAATTTAGATTTTTTATATATCTCGTAGCTAGTGCCCCTTTAAGTTGAAAATTACAATATAATAGAGTAAAATGATAAAAATACGGAACTCCGAGAAAAAACAAACGAATGGGTATCAACTGTTATATTCCTAACTTGGTACAGGCACTTTCTTATGTAGAAAATGGTGAATTAAAACTTTTTTTTATAGCTAGCGAAACCTCTCACTTGTATGACAGTCGCATACAATTCCATTATATTGTCAACGATTTGTGAACAAAACAGACAGACACAATAGGTAAAAATGTAAGAAAATAGGGATACAGCCGCTTATCTGGTGTTACAATTTTAAGCTCTACAAAATAAACAAATATGTCAACCAAAAAACCCATAAGGCATATAGACAAAGCATATTAGCACAAATGAAAGACAAAAATACGCCATTAGGTTGATTAACAAAGGTAGTACCTATAATTTAAACTTCAAAACACACTCATTAGAAAGATCAAATTTTAGTCAGAGAGTAATACATTTTGAATTACTACATTCTTTAAAATTTAAACCACAGTGCATTTTTAATTCACTTGATAAGTAATTCACGAGTTTAAGAAACATAGCGCTTTTTTACCTGTAAAACACATATGTACTAAGGTTATCCAACCTTATTAAATTGCTTCTTGTATACCATTTCTTTAATTTAAGATAAAAACACATTCAAATTTAATCAAAATAAGTTTTTACTACCACTTTGAAATACATTTCCCTTTGTTTGAGGTTATCACGGATTAATATGAAAGTTTTATTATCATGGTTATGCTTAATTCTTGGTTTAACGAAACAAAAATGTCATTTTTAACATTCAGTTACATGTTAATATATATATATATATATATATATATATTCTACCACTGCATCGCATGTGATACAATATTTATCCAATCGAGACAGTAACATTTTTAAATTTAAAACGCGAGGCTTGCCTGAGCGTTTGAAATGTTTAAAATTTAACTGTCTAGAGTGGATAAATATCATATTTTTCAAGATTTGGTGGTGGAATCAGTTTCTATAATGATTTTTATGCAGTAAACAGGCAAACTTGTGCCTTCTTTTTAAAGATGTGTTCTTTTTATGTGACGTCATTAGGCATGGTCATCTTTTTTCATGACGTCACATTAGGAAATTCAGAAGAAAGCAGGAAAATTTGACGTCATAATCGAATTTCGACGAATGAATAGCTGAGATCAAACGAACCACACGCTGATTCAATAAAAATAATCAACAGGTTAGAAAAACGATAAATCGCCTAAGAATTAGAGATACTATTTTATATATATTTTGATAAAAACAAAATGGTCACTGCATTATTGACTATTCGCCTGACACCAGGCTAAAATAAGTGGTGAAAATTATCCAATAACCAAAGAATATATCTAAAACATTTAAAAAAAAATTGAATAACATTTATGATATTTGAAAGATGGTTAAAAGTTCTAGTTTGTTTATGTACATAAATAAAGATAACAGTAGTCGACAGAGAGAAAACCAATCCGGGTTACAAATTAAAACCGAGGGAAACAGATCATCAATAAAGCAATGCAAACAAGATATCATGTTTATAAATATTCATTTGAACGAAAACTTAATTATTACATATTATTTTTTTAATCGAACCAGAAACACTTCCTTTGATCAACTTGTTTCATTTTTATTTTTTAAAGGTGCTATACAATGTGTATATAGATGAAGTACAAAAAATAGGTCTAGTATGGTTAAGACGTAGTGTATCATTCAGACTGGTACAAAATGGTTAGGTTCTGGTCGAGTACAAGTTCAAACTGTTAAACATGGTTCAGACTACAGTTGAGTAAAATGTAGTAAATTCCAGATCAATTTAGACTGGTCGAGTAACAATCAATATAGTCGAGTACAGATATAGAAAACATGTCTGTGGTAAGCATATTTTCATGTTTGTTAATTATTATTTATTTACTGCCTCATTTACGTAGACATGTGCACTTTGTGGTTCGAAGATCAGGCCTACATGTTTGTCTTCATATTAGCAATTCATGCCCTCTTAAAACATCATATCTGTAAAAATGCGTTACTGGTAATAACAATGTTTAGATAGTTATAATATTAATTTGCATTTTTTAAGGTACTGATGAAATTAACATACATTTTGTGAGGTTATTTCAAACTGCTTTTGATGAAAAAAGACACAAACCTTTACAAATGAAAAACACCCCTTGACAGTTATTGGATAAGTTTTAGTTTCCAATAGGAGTTCTTGGTAAGTTGATGCAACATTATTTGCAATATTGTTGTTTGGAATGTTCTGTGATGCAGCATTCTTTTCAGTAGAATTATCTGAAGTGTTCCTGCTGTTCTGTGTTGCGTTATCGTTTGTAGTATTGTTGTCTTGTGTGATCTGTGATGCATCCGTTGAAGTTTTGGTCACTGGTTCATTCTCTAAAGCAGTAGCATTCGTTGGAGCATTGGTCACTGGTGCCTTCTGGAATACAGTAGCATCCGTTGAAGCGTTGGTCTCTGGTGCCTTCTGTGATGCAGTAGCATTCGTTGAAGCGTTGGTCTCTGGTGCCTTCTGGAATGCAGTAGCATCCGTTGAAGCGTTGGTCTCTGGTGCCTTCTGTGATGCAGTAGCATCCGTTGAAATGTTGGTCTCTGGTGCCTTCTGTGAAGCAGGTTGTTCTGTCGTTTTTCTTGATTCTTCAATGTTGGTATTACATGAATGTGTTTGATTAACAACATCTTTGTTAATCGGAAACAATCTTCTGGTTGCGTCTATCTGAATCGAAGAGTGAGATATGAATTCTTCAATATTGAATTGGTGTCCTAAATGTAGCGGACTTTCCATGAAATCCCACACATCGGAAACGTATTCAAGAGCATCTACTGCTATGCGTTCGTTCTCAGTAAACATTTTTTCTAAAAGTTTAATGGCGCGTGACAAAAACAATCTGTAAAAAAACCAGAAAAGATATTCAGTCTTATATCTCAAATACAGAACAATGGATTGTAATAAACACGCATATCTAGTAAGGCTTGCATATTTAATAAAACCAAAATTAAAACTATAATCAAACAAAGACAAACAGATAAAACATCTAAGACTAAAACTTATCAAATATGACTTCAATGAAAGGGAAAATATGATAGCATGTGATAACACAAAACTAATTATAATGAATTATGGTTTTTAAACAATTATAAGAGATGATCTCCTTTTCTGTTTTTTTTTTAGTATCTATAAAAAAGAAGATGTGGTATGATTGGCAATGAGACAACTCTCTACAAGAGACCAAAACGACACAGAAATTAACAACTATAGGTCACCGTACGGCCTTCAACAATGAGCAAATCCCATACCGCATAGTACACATTAAAGAAAAACAATGATGAATTGTTTCATTGAACACATTTTCCCCTTTGATATGATTTAAGTTTTTTCATTATACCAAAACATGTATTATGAAAAAAATTATCACATCACATCACTCTTCCTTCAAAAAATCACATTTTCTCACTTACTTCGCATGAGACTGGTATTCCTCCTGAAGGGTTTCCTCAAACAAATCTTCCGCAACATCTGCTAAGGCAGTCAGATATATACTTGAAATCAGGGCAGTCACTAAAATAATTTAACGGAAATGTTTTTAAGTTATGTTATTAAACTTATTTTATTAAGGCACACTATCTATCAATGAGGTTGATATTAATAAGCTACAAGTGATCATTAACCCAACTAATGATTTGCATATGCTCGATGACCACGAAGTTATTACTTTTGTAAGTATATAGCTAGTGTATTTATTTTGGACGTTGTCTGATTATTGCAGTTATTAATATACTTAACGCAATACAGATAAATGGAGGTCGTCAAAGCTGTTAAAGTTCGTGAAAAAAATTCACTTTTCAATTTTTTGTCTACCTACTATATGTATGGTATTTACCAACTACCAAGGGTTCTAGGCTTTTGATAGAAAAGGGTAATAATTGTTTTTATATACCGTCAATCATAGTTATGCCCTATAAAGAAAGATCAAATTTGTTTGGTCAAATGATAATAAAATTGCTCCTTTTGATCATTGATGATCACAGGTGAAGATACCACAAGTCTCTGTGTTTCTTTTTTTCCTTGACAATCGACATCGGTTATTTTCGAAAAGGCATGATCCTACATTTTTACCAAGGACTCTTAAAATCGTTACGGTCAAAATGTAACTAAGCACCAAAGTAAGTTCAGGAACATATTTACACTCTTGTCTACCGATTGTAGTTACTGTTCACCACCAGTTCATAATCCCTCTCTATTCAAAGAACTTTCGTAATTTTCACATATTTCTAAAAATATCATTTTAAGTTTGACTTCATTTTAACCAGTTATATTCTGAACTGCACATGTATCATCTTTCTACATGTCAACTTTCAACCTATATTGAAAATGTTCTAAAAAAATACTAAAGTTCAGAAGACGAGTACTGGTAAAAATAATCCCTTTTTATCTGGAAATCTTAATAAGTATACTATGGATCGCATTAATTCTCAATTGTTAATGCACACAAAAGAATACAATGACGTCAAAGGGCTTATTATCCTATCAGGGAAGGCAAATTTATATACGTTCTAAAGAACAGTACGTGAATTGGTAGTCAAATAAAAAGTGGATCGCTCAAATGGAAACGAGTATCATTTTGGGTGTCATAAATGCAGATACATGTTAATTTCAAATTCTTGATACGGTGCTTCTTGTCACGAAATGGGTTATTTGGAAAAATAGAAACATGGCAAAATATCAAAAGAGAGGGATAAGTAAATCGAGATTTTTGATATGATAAATAAAGGCAACAGTAGTATACCGCTGTTCGAAATTCATAAATCGATTGAGAAAAACCAAATCCGGGTTACAAACTAAAACTGAGGGAAACACATCAAATATAAGAGGAGAACAACGACACAACAGAAACACTAAAATGCAACACACACAGAAACGAACTATAAGATAACAACTGTCATTTTCATGATTTGGTACAGGACATTTTAAGAAAAAATGGTGGGTTGAACCTGGTTTTGGGGCTAACCAAACCTCGCGCTTTAATGCCAATGTTAAATATAACACAATAATAACTACATTACATGACAGGACTGCAGTACAAATAAATGCAAGAACATACAGGACAGAGAAATACACAAATAAACATTACAATAAAACATTTCGGCATGCTTTAAGTTATCAAAGGTACTTGGTTTATAATTTTATAACGTGCGTTTAATCTACATAAGACTCACCAGTGACGCTCAGATCAAAATAGTAAAGAAAGCCAAACAAGTATAAAGTTGAAGAGCATTGATGACCAAAAATTCAAAAAATTGTGTCGAATAGTGCTAAGATATCTATGCCTGGGATAAGAAAATCCTAAGTATTTAGAACAATTCTTACTTTTGCAAATAGTAAATGTATAAAAATGTTCATGTCAACACCGAAGTGGCGACTAACCACCGAATAAAAACGAACACGTAAAACGAAAAAAAAAAAGACAAAATAGGACAGCACATAAATAGGACAAAAGAACCATGAATTGTCACAGACAAGATAACGCTACAAATTGACGTCACAGGTAAATTTTCTTAAAGTTTGATATAGTTCAAAATCAGTTTGTAATTATGGTATTTGATGTATAACATAACAATTACAAGTTAATTAATATAGAAATGTGTTAGTAATTAGATAATTATTTGTATTATCTAGCTTGAAATGCAATTTTTGTATAACACTATATATTTTTGCGTTGTCAGTCCAGTGTAAAGACCTCTTCAATATTGAATAAATTATCATATATATCAACGCCCCTTTACGAACTATGTACTTTCTATTGTGCATGTAAATTAAGTATATTATTTACTTGTAACAAGGACATATGTATCAACAGATACATATTATCAGCAAATATTTACTCACCAAATCGTTGAAATAAATCCTTTATTGGAAACAAAAGCTTAAATCTAACTTTTATGAATGAATTACACATTTCCTTTCAGATACTTTTTAACGAGTAGCATAAGGCAAACGATTCCTCGACCAGAAATTGAATGTAATAGCAAACACCATAACAAAAGAAAAGGGTGAAGTGCTATTATTTGAAACTGCTTAATAAATACAATTCGCTGTTGTGAGAAAAAAAATATACAGATATTGGTGGCCTTCGGCTGTTGTCTGCTCTATGGTCGGGTTGTTGTCTCTTTGACACATTCCCCATTTAATTCTCAATTTTATCATCTATTTGAATATCATGTTTATAATTGTGTGTATCCATAATCAGTGAAAAGCTTTGTAAAATAGTGGATTGCGTTACAACCTTACTCATTGGATTAGAACACGTGTACCATATCACCGCTGCTATGTCTTTCTTATTTAACAAAACAGCCAGTCGCAATGTATCAGGTAACCGACTCTTGTTGTGTATAGCAGCTATCAACTTTCCAATTGTAGGCATTTTTCGTCCTGTATTACATTTCTTCCCCCATCGTCGACAGCAAGTTAGCATCCCGATTTTGGAGAAGCAAAGCCCTGAAAATACCAAGCAAGTATTTCAAATATTATATATTTTTTAGTGAATTTGAATGATACTGAACTATATAAAAAAATGAGCAAATACATATAGCTAAACATACAATAATTTCATATTGATAAAGTAGAAACATAGATACACATAATTTGATATCCGGCTTACGCATTATATTTACAAAAGGCGTTAAAAATTCTTTCTAATATCAAATGTCTGTGTTCATTAATATTACTTATTTGTATATTTTGTTGACTAATTTAATATTTCCAGTGACAGTCACTTGTGTTACTGTATTTTCACCACAGACTTAAATTGGCAGTAGAAAAGTGAGATATTGCATAGTTATTTTCAAAATATCTAAAAATAGAAATCGAAATTCGTGTGACATTTTTCAAAAAAACAATCAAACTAATTCCTGCCCTGTTTAAGGCGTATTTTCAAACAGACTAAATTGCAACGACAAAAAATATGCAATCTGGAATATAAAAAAAATGAAATTTGAATCTTTATAATTCATACCAAACACATCAAAAGGCAGACAAACACGTCTTTAAATAGTTTCCTTGACGCTTAACGAAAAAGGACCTATCGTTTGAGATCGAAATAAAGGCCAATAGGACGAATTTCTTGTTAATTTCTACCCGGAAGTAAAAAATGAAATCGGAGAAATGTTCAAGAAATTTCATCTGAGGCATCAGTCAAAACTGAGGGACATTTGCATTATAAAAGACAATCATTTCAAGAAGACGACGAAAGCATTAAAATCTATGACTGAAGAGCTGCAAAGACTTGATCACGCTTTGGTGGAGCACTACTGATCCATTGTTGATAAAGAAATGTTTTAAATAGATTAAGATTTTAAAAATCCCACAATGGTGTAGTTTAAGTTTAATATACAATATTAACTTCTTTTATTTTAATTTAAAATATCTGAGCGTCACTGATGAGTCTTATGTAGACGAAACGCGCGTCTGGCGTATACAATTATAAGCCTGGCACCTTTGATAACTTTTATATTTCTCTTTTCAGAAAGTGATCGATGTCCTGTTAGATCGGTTGTGAAATATAATCTGAAATAATTACATTACATGTATGTTTCAGAAAAATCCGTTATTTTGATTGGATTACAACGCTTGTGCGTCATACTTAAATTCACCTTCATATCCCAACGAAGTTTGACATTCATGATGACTAATGCTATCACAAAAAAGTGCACTGGTTAATTAAAAAAATAAACGATGAAAATCGATGTTTCACGATCATAGCGAGAAAATGTAATTATAAGTATTGAATGCTTCTTTTGATAATTTCATAGGGCTGTAAAAGCGTTAACCTTGCGCACATTTTTAGAATGAAGCGCTTCCGCGCTTCATACCAAATGTACTTCGGTCAAAGCTTTTACATCCCAATGAATTTACAAAAAAAACATTCAACTCTTAACTTAGAATGTAGCAAGTATCATCAGCAGCCACGATATACCCCTACAAAAGGGATTTTTTTTAACGTCAACAGCAGCTTGGACACAACCAGCAGATGGAACTATATCAATGCAATTAACAGAGAAGCCAAATCTGTATAATCATTCTCGTAGGTGTAATAACACCAAATCATAGTACGTCAAATCCTATTGCATACGGAAATAGGTCGAAAAGAAATATTACGTTGAATTTGACAGTTGTAGGTTTTTAATCCTACATTTCATTGCAGTAAAACCTTTTGGTCATTAACATATATCTTGGGTATTTCAATGCACCATTACTTTTTTACTGTGGGTTTCTATAAAATAATTTTGAAACTTGATGTTACATGGTTATTAAAGCTTGTACACAGGTTAAAAACGGGGGAAATTTGATTGGTTAACTTCCATTGAAGGTTATTTTCTTATATTCTAATAGGGGACAATCAATGGTGGTATTACACCAAATATGAGAAGATGTACATGCACCTTTGACCTTGAGTACTCTCGTGTGCTAAAATTCCTTGCTATTTAAGTGAAATATTACAAAAATGAATGAGTTTATTAAGCCTCTAAAACACATATTATGAGAACATTTCCTTGAAATACGACTCTACCATGATAATTAGTTGACAGAAAAAGCCATACTTTATGTTTTGGAGAGCTTTTCTCCTTATTTCTTACATTTTGCTATTATCACGATGATAGAACATTTTCATCAGAAATACTTTAATTAATGTATAGCATGTATAGTTTGTAAGTAAATGAGATTAATTCTAAAAGCAGTAAAAACTAAATATTCACTTAAAGTTTGTTGATGTCACTTTCTGAAACGTGGCGTAAATTTAATTTTTACGTAAGGACATACTGAAACCAATTTATAATGACAGCAAACTTTTATACGGATAGTTAATTCAGCTCGAATACTTCATTTACTCATTTATTATAACATTTCTATCATAAATGAGTGAACGTTACCCATGTTTTTTTTAATTTATTGGCCTAAAAAATTAAAATTTGAGGAAATGAGAGGTATCGATGGACCAAAAGAGACCTTACAATGAAAACAAATAGGTCCATTAGTGGTATTTATCATTCTTAAGTCAATAAAAGTAAATAAATGTGTTTAAACTAAGGTAAAAATATAAAACCGCTGTGAAATGTTAAACAACTTTTAGAAAACATCAACTTTAAAAAAAAAATTACGTCATATTATACACAGGTAAATGAAAATAATTTTGTTGTTAAGTATACTCCTTCTTCTGTGTGTATAATCTTCCGTTTAGGAATTCCAAGAAATTTCTTGTATATCAATAGAACTAATCTAAAACTTGGTACATATCGGGTGAATATTTTTTCAAAAGAAATTCTTAAATATTAGAAAAAAGCATAAGATTAGTAATATAATAAATTTCTTTCAAAGTGCCTTCATGGTTTACAAAAGAGTATTCAAATGCTTTAGAATAAGCTCGAAAAAAAAATACTTGTACCAATTGTAGCCTTTGTATGATGACGATACGAGGAAATATATACTTCATTCTCAGCCGATAAACTTCTCTTGAGTTCAGTTTGACCTTATACATGGGCTAAAGTTGTAGAACATCATAAGCATTACAATTAAAGGATCGCGCTTCGTCGTATTTATAAGTTGCTGTTTAACAGGCCTGTTGGCCAGGATTATGATACAACAATACCGATATACGAAGTTTTGAATGTTTATTGTGAATGTGACATAAAATAATATATTATTATGTTGTTTATCCGAACAAACTTGTTATCTTTAACATTATTCATTGTACTTTGGAAGGTAAACAAAAAATAAGACACAAACAACTGTGAACAATAGAAGCCTATGCATGAAGTTGATACTTTAAGTTATATGGTTTGATACTGACCACCTACGGATCCATAGAAGGGTAGTAATATTTATAGGGGTTGAGGTCGAAGGCAGAATCTCCGATGAATGTTATTCAACCTCTATGGTCCGTAGGGGATCAGTAGTGAACAGTATAACGAATTTATCGCACGCAGTCCTTTTTCTGTTGCGTTTTGTAGGAAAAGAAACAATAGAACTCAACAACACTAAAAAATGACGTCATCATTAACAGTAGACGTGACGTCATGAACGCCCTATGAAATTTACTTATCTCGTACGGATCCATAGGGGTTCACCACGTGACGGCGTTAAACCAATCACAACGTGATGATTTACCCGCGGTGCGATAAAAGGGCATATTCACCAAATTGTCCTCTAACTTCGTCCCCCGTTGACTTCCTGTTTGCAAGATATCCTCCTATTAATTTCATACAAAAGCGTTTTAAACATGTATTAAATAACACGCGATTGGTTGAATATATGATGATATAATATTACTTGTAAAGTTTCTCACCTTTGAGGAGCTTTCCCGATATACGTTTAACTGCTTTTGTGTCTTTTAAAGCACCAGGATACACATCCTAATAAATAAATGATTAATATGATAAGCAATTTTCTAATTTATTTTTCTATGCTCTAAACTAGAGGCTCTAAAGATCCTGTGTCGCTCACCTTGATCTATGTGCATATTTAACAAAGGACACAGATGGATTCAGGACAAAATTGTGTTTTGCTGATGGTGATGTGTTTTTAGATCTTACTTTACTGAAATTTTTGCTGCTTACAATTATCTCTATCTATAATGAACTTGGCCCAGTAGTTACAGTGGAAAAGATTATGTAAAAATTTTAAAAAAATTATGAAAATTCTTAAAAATTTACTATAAAGGGCAATAACTCCTTAAGGGATCAATTGCCCATTTTGGTCAGGTTGACTTATTTGTAGGTCTTACTTTGCTGTACATTATTGCTGTTTACAGTTTATCTCTATTTATAATAATTCAAGATAATAACCAAAAGCTGCAAAATTTTCTTAAAATTACCAATTCAGGGGCAGCAACCCAACAACGGGTTGCCTGAATGGTCTGAAAATTTCAGGGCATATAGATCTTGACCTAATGAACAATTTTATCTCGACATATTTGCTCTAAATGCTTTGATTTCAGAGATATGAGCCAAAAACTGCATTTGACCCCTATGTTCTATTTTTAGCCATGTCGGCCATCTAGGTTCGCAGGCGGGGCCATTGGACATAATTTTAAAGTTAGATACCCTAATAATGATTGTGGACAAGTTTGTTTAAATTTTTCCTAGTAGTTTCAGAGGAAAAGATTTTTGTATAAGATTACAAAAATTTACGAAAAATTGTAAAAAATTGACTATAAAGGGCAATAACTCTTTAAGGGTCAACTGACTATTTTGGTCATGTTGACTTATTTGTAGATCTTACTTTTCTGAACATTATTGCTGTTTACAGTTTATCTTTACCTATAAATATATTCAAGATAATAACCCAAAACGGCAAAATTTCCTCAAAATTACCAATTCAGGGGCAGCAACCTAACAACGGGTTGTCCGATTCACCCGAAAATTTCAGGGAAGAGGATCTTGACCAGATAAACAATTTCACCTTGTTAGATTCTAAATGCTCTTGTTTCAGAGATATAAGCCAAACTCTACATTTTACCCCTATGTTCTATTTTTAGACATGGCGGCCATCTTGGTTGGTTGGCCGGATCACCGGACACATTTTTTAGTAGTTTCAGAGGAGAATATTTTTGTAAAAGTTAACGACGACGGACGACGACAGACGACGGACGACGGATGACGGACGCCAAGTGATGAGAAAAGCTCACTTGGCCCTTCGGACAAGGTGAGATAAAAACGAGGAAGATGAACATTAAATATAAAAGAAAAAGAAAATGTATTCTCACTCAGCACCCAAATTCAAGTGCGTGCTTGCATCTCATCAACACCTGTCCAGTGAACTTTATATTGAGGATAATACCGAAACTTCAAGGTCTGATTCATATGTAACAAGGGTAAATGTTTTCACAGCAACATGCCTGCATATGAAGGATAGACCAGTTAAAGGAATATTCTGGCGATGCACTGCCTGTCACGAATTTCTTGATAGAGAACCTATCTTAAAGAAGGCTATTAAACCAAGGGTTCCAAGTTGTTAAATTGGAATCATCTCTTAAATAAGTTGACGTATGTAATCACAAGTTGGTTAACCAATATGGAAGATATAACATAAATATGATAATTTGTTCGCAATTAAATTAAACTAGAGGCTCTTAAGATCCTGTGTCGCTCACCATGGTCTATGTGAATATCAAACAAAGCACATTTTCCAACATTGTAGACCAGAATAGACCATGACAAAAATCTCTGTTTTGTTGATCTTGTATTACTGATCTTTAAGTCTGTTTAGTTTCTTTGACTTATTAATAGATCTTGCCTTGCTGATCATTTTTGTGATTTAGAGTGTTTTTTATCTATCGTAATGAGGCATAACAGAAAAAATGTTTCCCTCTAAATATCATAGTTTTCATGATAAACGGCAAAAATGAAAAATAATAAAAAGAAATTTCGTAAAATGTATGTGCAATAACTCCTATAAGAATTTGTCTAACAGTTTTGACGTTTATATAGACAATTGGTCGAGCTCATTATTCTGAACATATTTTTTCCTATCATATTTTCTCTATAGTTAAAACAGTAATAGACAATACTTGCTTTTTACCCCTATGTTATACGCTAAGCAATGTCAGCCCTTTTGGTTGGTAGGCAGGGTTGTCTGACCTTTTTACCTAGATACCTTAATGATGATTGTGGCCAAGTTTGGTTAAATTTGTATCAGTAGTTTCAGAGGAGAGGATTTTTGTAAAAGATTACAAAAATTTACCAAAAAATGTCCAAAATTGACTACAAAGGACAATAGCTCCTACAGGGGTCAATTTACCATTTTGGTGTTATTTGTAGATCTTACTTTGCTGAACAATTTTGCTGTTTTCAGTTAATCTCTTATCTATTATATTATTCAAGATATTATCCAAAAAATGTAAAATTTCCTTAGAATTACCAGTTCTGAATCAGCAAATCGTCAACAGGTTGTCTGAAGCGTCTGACAAATTCAGGACAGATAGGTCTTGGCCTGATGAAAAAAAATTTCCTGGTGGACGACGACGACGGACGACGGACGTCAAGTGATGAGAAAAGCCAGGTGGGCTAAAAGATTGGCGGCAGGCTATAAACAATGCTATTGTAAAATAGAGTATCAACGGAAAATAGTGATAAAAACATTGTTGATTCTAATTTAAAAACATGTCTGAATATTGTGGATATTTGCATATCACATTTCGAAATAATTAAAACAAGTAATTTAAAACAGTTAAGACAGTTTCCAGAACCAGTGTGTTCATACCAGCACTCAAAACACTGAAAACTGTGATTGTGTTTTTCCTGAATAGTATAGTAAATTGCTTAAGAACGAGATTTAATTCTCCTCTACAATCAATGCCTAGCGTTCCACACAGAGTGACAAGGTTACAATCAACTCGCCTCCATACCTCAACGTTAGGTCTGCTCTGAAGATTGTAATATCTCTAATCTATATTGGCTACCTAAAATACACATGTCCATAAAATATTGTAGCATCTGTATTCCTAACACGTGTTTGACAATTAAACTTAAGGGTTTTATATAATTTTACGTCAAGCAAGGAAATACAAGTAACGCACGTCTGTAATGCTATGTAGTGTGTAAACAATTGTTTTAAGGCTTGCTGATTGCAGGGGATATATTTCATTAAGATTTTCAAGTACATGAGGTGCTTAAATTGAAATCATACCTGTGAATATTTTATTTACAAAACAAAATCGTTCTCTAACAAAAAATATAGTTAACACATATTCACCTTTAGTAGCCGCATAATAGTTGTGTTACTTTTTGATGTGATCTCCTGAAATCGAATAGCCAGAAATAATTTAAATACACATACTATCTAAATAATACAAATATGAGTGTGTTTCATACAACAATAAAACAAAAAAGAACAATTTATTTTGGCACGAAAACTTCAAAACATTCATGGAGTGATTGAACGAGTCTTCCTTATCCTAAATGATCCATTTTGTGGTCGAAACCCAGCTGTATTTCGTAAAACAATTTCCCAATGTTAAACTAAACCACCCGAATTAATTAGTATAATGACCTATTGAAAAATTACCTATTACGCAATTGACATTTTACCTGCTTTTTGCAAATAGCCTTACGTTGCATTTCTGTAAATATCGACAATGTAATTTCCCATAGGAACTCATTTTGCGGCTAAAACTGTGACACTTTTACTATGAAGTTAGGTGAACAATTGTATCCTAGAATGGTCAAAACATAGGGCTGTGCGGCATATTTTCATCATTTATATGCTCCGAACTTGTTAGAGTTTAAACTTATACTAAAATTCTCTACTACCCCTACCTGTTCTTTTTGCTAACTTCAGAATTCATTTTTCAATGCAATAGAATGCTTTTATACTGTTAACAGTCTCAAGTTATGTCTTTATGAGATGAAACATAGAGATCATATCTGGGAACCAGTATGTCAACAAATCAAATTATCTATGAATATTATATATCTCCCCAAAAGAGGCGTGGTTTGAGAAACAGATTTTTTTTAACAAAGTGCAACCTCTAAGTACATCCCTTTCTACTATCAAAGAACTATTTATTAACTTTTGTTATAAAGCTTGCGAAAATAATGGTATTAATAATTTTTGGAGTGTTAAAAATTCTTTAGATGTTAGATAAAACATGTGCTTTTGATAGTCCTTATAATTCTGTTGACTACTTTTTACACTACAAATCAACACAATATTATCAAGAAAATGCATTCATATTCAATTGAATTGTCTTTTAAAAAAATATCTTTGTAAATCTATTTGCTGTAACTCGTCTTAAGCCTTATGCTATAACGAAAATGAAAGTATGCTAAATACACTTACTGGAAATATGAAGATATGATTGAAGCATTATATTTTTCTTGACAATTTTATCGTTTCGGCAATAAACATGTAGTAAGTTTTCATATGGGCAATAACTGCGCTCCTTTAAATGCAGATTTATTCCTGTTTTGCTATGAATCTCAGTTTATGACCAAACTCAGTAAAGACAAGTCATTCTTACATTTGGTTGATACATTCAACAATACCTACCGTCAATAATAAAATATATGTTTGTTCACATTCATAGCTAATGCCCATTCAATGAATGAAAGAATAATCAAGGTTAATTGTTCCAATATTGAACTATCCATTAATTATGAAATTATCAAAATATAAACGACAGCATCAGATATAATTCGATTATAACGCTATAGTGAAAAGTTTAGAGAATAACTTGTCAGTTGAGGAAGATCGCTACTCCGTTTCAAAATAACAAGCTTTTCATTACACTAGTATATATTAATAGGGGATAAATATAGGAACCAAAAAAGCAAACAAAATTATAGGTCAATGTACAGTTGGGTGCAGACCAAGCATTACATGTAGACGGGCCGAAAAAGTTAACGCGGCGTTTACTCGCGTGCACTTCAAGTAAACGCCGCGTTAACTGTGCGTTTACTCCGAAATTTCAGTAGACATGAAAAGTAAACGGGCGTTTACTTTCGCGTTTACCTCCGCGTTAACGCAAAATCGGCGCGTCTTCTAATTTTGTAAAGAGTAACCCACAAAACACAAAAATATTCCTACAATGTTCCAGTAATGTTTTGATTTTGTTCAGAGAACGTTATAAAATAACGTTCCTAGGATGTAAAAGTGTGGACTCCGAGTTGGGTTCCAGGAACATTGTGGAAAATGTTTCTGGAACATTAAAATAATGTTCCAGGATGGTTATAATAATGTTTCTACTGGGATGTTGTGAGATTGTTCTGCAGTAATGTTTCTGGAACGTTAAAATAATGTTCCAGGATGGTTATGATAATGTTCCTACTTGGATGTTGTGAGAACGTTCAACAGTAACATACTTAATATGTTATATGGATGTTGGTAAAACATAACCTGCTCAGATCTTTCATTCATTCTGTAAAATATACTGCATATTATACATCTGATACCTCTCAATTTTCCCTTGATAAAAATCCTGCTACATGTACATAGAATAAAGAATCAGACATGGAATGTGTCAAACTCCAAGAGACAACAACCCAAGCAAAATGTACAAACAACAACTCCACCAATGGGTAGTTTTTCAAGCACCTCAATTACAAAAATGTAAGAAAAGCAAATTATTGCAGATTATATGACTAATATTATCATGGATCCAATGTTTTAATTCGATAAATACTGCTTTAAATACCACATTTCAACTATATATAGATACGGTCATTTCTCCTCCTTAACCTCAAAATTTGTGTTTTTTAAACAAGGACTGTATTACTGTATCATTGGCAACTACACTACACCCCTTTTCTTTCATTGACTTCAGGAGTAAAAATACTGTTATCAAAATTATTTTGAAAAACTCTTTTCGACAGAAATACTCATCAATTGTGTCTTGGATTTATGGCATTTAATGAAAATATAGTAATAGAATATGAAGTTTTATATACATTCAAATATAAACATATAAGATAAAAAAAATGTCTCCTCCTATAAGGGCTGTTGGTGTGTAGTCACTTGAGATGGTGGTATGTTATCAGCTTGAGCAGGTTTCTGAAAAAAAAAACAACATATTTATATAATCATCCACAAGTTTTTAGAAAGCAGAAGTCTATTGGTCCAGGCTTGTTAAAATGCTAAGACCGAAAATACACATATATTTTTTTTAAATTGTCTGTCTAGCCATATTGATTGAAAAATAATTTATATTAAAAAAATTCATAAGGGTTCCGCGGAACCCATTGTCTCGCCTACTTTTGCTGTTAATTGCAGGCTCAACAAAATTCCTCTCTATACATGCTATACTATCTTTTGATTGTAAGTAGCTTCTGTCCAAGTTTGGTAAAAATCCAGGATAGTTTATAAATCTAATAAATGTTTTAAAAACTTAAACTGCAGACTGTATGTAATGTTAACTGGAAGAAAAACTAAGTCCATTTATAAGTAAAATACGGAAAAAATGGAACAAAATTTTTACAAAATTTCCTTCTAGATACTAGCTTTTAATCATAAACAAGCCTCTGTCCAAGTCTGGTACAAATCCAGGATAGTTTAAGAAAGTTGTTAAAATTTTAAAAACTTTAACCACAGAGTGAATGTAATGTTAACTGGCAGAAAAACTAAGTCCATTTATAAGTAAAATACGGAAAAAATGGAATTTTTTTTTTACAAAATTTACTTCTGGATACTATCTTATGATCATAAACAAGCTTCTTTCCAAGTTTGGTACAAATCCAGGATAGTTTATGAAAGTTATTAAAATTTCAAAAACTTTAACCACAGAGTGAATGTAATGTTCCCTGGCAGAAAAACTAAGTCCATTTATAAGTAAAATACGGAAAAAATGGAATTTTTTTTTTACAAAATTTACTTTTGAATATTATCTCATGATCATAAACAAGCTTCTGTCCAAGTTTGGTAGAAATCCAGGATAGTTTAAGAAAGTTATCAAATTTTCAAACTTTTACCACAGAGTGAATATTTGTGGACGCTGCAGACGCCGACGACGGAATGTAGGATCACTATGTCTCGCTTTTTCGACAAAAGTCGAAGGCTCGACAAAAATTGAGCAGTTGATACTGCCATATATATAAGATTTGTTTACCATTGATCTGAATAAATGATTTATTCAAAACTATCAAAAATACCATTTCATTCCTTACATTAACTATTAGAATTTATAACTGAAATGTCAGCAGTATCGAGAGATTTTTACCTTTTTAAAGATTGATAAATAATATCATACCTTGTACTTTAATCCACCTGCTTGGTGTGGTGCATGTCTCAAGAAATCTGACAGAGCCTCATCTATTTCAGATTCTTTCCCATTACAATGCACTACAATACAGGACTCTGTAATGAAAATAATGTATTTTAGTTTTTAAATTTGTTTTATATTAAATCCTACCAATCTGAAGTATAACTTAAAATAAATACAAATATAACAATATAAAACAAATAGACATAACCATGACATACTTGTACTATCAAATAACCTTGAATTAAAAAAAAAAACATTATCCTGTAATAGGGATGTATATTGTGTGATAGGATATCTCCCTAGAATAAAACAAATCAAATAGTCTTAGTAGTAAATGGCATTATTTTCAGAAGAATTGAGATATTATATTGATGTAAAGTTTTTTGCATGATTACAGAACTATTGACAAAACTTAAAAACAGAAAAATTGTACACAGGTAATGAAAACTACCTACTAGTAATAATCTTGTAGACTGGCTCTGCCTTAAGGGACTTTTTTTTGTTCTTGCCCTTCAAACTGAAAAGAGACCACAGGGAGTTGCTCCCTATACGTCTCATTATTCTCCTCAGGGTATCACCAATACTGCTACCTCCTAAGGCTCCTAGACCACGTACCTGAAATAACATAATGATTTGTGAACATCAACAAAAAAACATAAAAATATTATCATCAAAAGGTAATCACTCCAGTATCATATTCAAAAATATTCTTTTTGCTTTTTCTTGAAATCAATACTCCTTTTTTAGCTTTATCAGTATAATATAGCTTATCGTTAATAAAAGCTTATTGAAAAGATAGAAATATGTCCTTGATATTGGAAATGTAAAACATTCATGTAACAAAGAATAGAATAAAGTAAACATTTGCCAATTCCAAGATAATTGTTAAGTATTTCCCAGATTTTCACCAAATACAGAACAGTAATACCAATGAAACTTTTAGCTTGGATATTTTTCTGCACAAGTTCACAGTAATAAGAAGAGTGGTCTTACCAGTTTTTGGGAAATCCTGTCTTCCAGAAATCTGGCAGACAGCTCTGCCAGCTCAACTTCTGTTTTCACAGGATTTGGTATTAAATCATCAAGATCTAGATCTCCATCAGCAGATGTTGATGTTTGGCCACTGATTAGTCTTCTCAACATTTGAGAGTGTTCCAGAAGAGTCCTCTCTACTCTAGCTAGCCCCATTGTAACTTTGTCTTCAAAACCTATAATAATATATAATGGAAAGAAATAACCTTTATGATCAATACCCTTCAGATCAGTTTTGTCAAACAGTTTGTTTGAGTAAAACTTTATAAAACATAAATGGAGAATGTGTCAATGGGACACAAGCATATAAATTAATAAAGGGACATAACTCATGAACAGTTACTTATCCTAGCAGTAGGGCCATACAAACAAGGACTGTTTTAAAAAAAAAATGTATACAACACATATACCAATTCTATTTTTCAAGTTCCAGAATTGAGAAAGCATCATTCTCACTATTATTTTATTAAAAATTATTTAGAGACACAAATCTAGCTAGTCCTTTTGGTTGGTAAAAAATTATCCAGAAAACACTTCTATTTTTATAATTATTGCATTCTTTTGAAAATTAGGCAACCATGATGTTACTTACTTCGTGGTGTACTAAAGTCCTCCTGACTGTCCCTCTCAAAGTCAGGAAAAACCCTATGCCTTCTCTCTAGCTCTCTTACTACTGGACCCTCTGGTGTTGCTCTGATTGTGCTTGTCCTCCTTCCACTGTCAGGTGTTGACAACGACCTCCTCCTACTCTCTACTGGTCTTAATGGAGACCTGGACCTATGTCTGTTTGAAGTTTTACCATGGTAAGCTGAAGCTAATGAAATGTAAAATCTATATAAAAACACAACAAATGAACCTGATGCAATTGACTGAATATAGCTGAAATGAACATTTACTTAATCAAGGGAAACCAAGATCAAATACCAAAAGACACAGCTAATCTAGACAATAAGGATGGATGTATAGTTGTTTAATGTCCAGTGGCAAGTCATATGCATATTCAGGACGAGAACATGATAATGAGAAATGAATATTAACACTGCTTTGTACTAGACCGACACGCTGAGACAGATTTTTAACGTGCTAGCTCACAAGGTAACAGTTCACTGGAAGACATGTTACCTTCCCCAGACACATTATTCTGACTCCGGGCTGACCAGTCTTTGCTCTAACTCCTTAATGCTGGGTGCTTGGCGGAGAAGCAGCAAATACTAATTTTCAAGTCTTTGGTTTTACCCGGCTGAGGGTCGAACCCTCAACCTACCACACTCGAGGCGAGCATGCTAACCATTATTGAATCAGTTGATCAATTAATTTTGAATTTACCCAGAGACTTACATATATGTTCTGAAAGTTAAATATTTTTTTTGTACAATACTTACAAGGATTATAGGTTGGTGGTGTTGGAGTTCTTCTAGCACTTGTTGATGGAGTTCTTCTAGGATGTGGGGATGGAGTTCTTCTAGCACTTGTTGATGGAGTTCTTCTAGGATGTGGGGATGGAGTTCTAGCACTTGTTGATGGAGTTCTTCTAGGATGTGGGGATGGAGTTCTTCTAGGATGTGGGGATGGAGTTCTTGTAGGTCGTGGGGATGGAGTTCTTCTTCTATCTCCATCTCGCCTTGTAGGTGTGTTTTCTTCCTCTACAATATATTTTTTTACTATTAAAAATTTAGTAGAAATTGAAGATATTTATTTAAGTAGAAATTGAAGATATTTATTAAGTAGAAATTGAACATGTTGAAGATATTTATCTAAGTAGAAATTGAAGATATTTATTTAAGAAGAAATTGTGCAACCATTCCAATGTCATAACATCAATAATGAAGCAATCAATGTACAAAAAAATAAAATTATGTAGTAAAATTTATGATTTCACTGTAAATATCAACTGATTCAACAAAATCTATTCAGTGTTACATGTAAGATAAAGATATTTGAAGAATCTCTTCAACAAACTCTGGAAAATTATTTATCAATAGAACAAGTAATCAGTCTACTTTACCCTCTGAATCACTAAAATCATGCCTGAATCGTTGAGGTTGCTTCACTGCCCTCCTGGTTTCTTCTTGTGGCACTTCCTCATCATTGGTGTCCACATTTGATGACTCAATGGCCCTTTGACGCCTTTTAAGTGCCTTCTCATAATCATCTGATAAAACAAAATTTCAATGTAAATGCCTTTTTTGGAAATTATGAACACATATAAAGATTTTTTAAAAGCTGCTATGAACAGTCTGTGGTAAATTTATCCTTGAATGAACTTTTAAATCTCATAATTTTAGTGATGTCTGTGCCTGATGATAAAAGACAAGGACTGGAAAACTTCATAAAGTATTAAAATAAAATGCAATCCTAGATCATATACAGCTTATTAAGTTACATTGTATATATGAGTTGCAGCTAAGAACAAAAGATGACCTCAGTGAAACCAGCAACATCACAATATGACGTTTGCTCAAAAACATGATTGCACGTTACTAATGTTGCTAAGTACACTAAAATAGGTAATATGAACGACGTCTTACCTGTGTAACTGAATATCCTTATACAATATCTCCTCCAGAATTTCTTATCAGGAATTTGCCCTTTCTTGGCACTTTGTTGACTGTTTTTTCTTGGCCAATAACAGAACATTCCCTATAAAAAAGTGTTACAAGTGTTGATAACAATGACCATGAAGTAAATGTTATGCGTGATCAAAATAATTCATGGAGATCCTAAATCTCTTTGACCTATTACTATTTTTAATGTTTTAAGTTATGTTCATTAACTATCCCAGATTAAAGTTACAATGTACATGATCATGTAAAATTGTATACATATTTGGTTTGTTTCAGTAAAATTACAGCATTTAGGTCAGGCTTATCACGTCACATAAACATGTATAATAGACTACATTGTATACTGACATACATTTTTTTTAGCAATTTTGCTTATTTCAAATACATACAAATATGACAAGTCATATTTTACCTTTTCTTCACTCTCTAACCATGTTTTGTGGACAACCTCTACTGACCCCTCATCTAGGAATTCAACCACAACATATTGATAAGCTGGCATCTGAAAATGTGGAAATTTGAGTTTGATTTCGGATCTATAATATGATACTGAGCTCACAAAAATAAAAATCAACTACTATTTTATCCAGACAACCGGTGTATGGTCCAATATACATGTGTAACATACGAAATAAAACAAAAAAGCATAAAGAACACGCCAATATACAACTTATTGAGTGGACCACTGATGAAGCTGGACTCTGTGATTTTTCCCAAAACACGGCAGAAACACCGGGCCTAACATTTATGCTCATTGGTGAGCTCAAATGCGTTTAATTTAAAACCATAAAATTAAAATTAATGGCTTAACAAGTTATTTTTGAAGCTTTTCTAGTGATGCTTAATACTGTATAAAATTTATTCAAAACAGTCAATTGCAAGGCAAACTTATTTGTTACTGAAACATTTACAAACAGAATATTTGTATATATAGGGAGCCATCATTTTATGACAGGCCTTTATAATTGAATTGCAACTGACATTGCATAGGTGACTCATGAATGCATTGCAACTTCTAAATTTTGTTACTCTAAAGTGTACAGGAGATTGCATATACAATGTGTATTAAGAACATTCGACAAAAACGTGCACAGTGCAGATCAATTGTTTTCGTGCAAAACTTATTCACATGACTAAATTCTTGTGGCTCTTATTTTTGGAAATGTACATGTAAATTAATGTGTACTACACGTAAAATGTTTACACACACTGTAGTATGTATCATTCATAGTGCATTAACTTGTAAGTTGCCTTTAACACTGAATTACATACCTGCAATCAAACTGTTAAAAATCATGCAGTACTGCTAGAAATACAATGTTGTGATCATTTGGAATCATGATGGCCTGTCTGTGGAGATTTTTCCTTGAAATTCTTTTCATCACAGAATGTTGCTGATGACATTTCATCACTCCGATCAATCTTGAATCACAAGGTTGTTGAAACAAGTATGTTGGTCGTCTATACACCCTACACAAGAACATCTCATATCCCTCGTCGTCTTCTTGGTTAGTTTTTTGAACAATTTCACAGCATGACTGATCAGTCAAAACGAAACCATTATTTGGTCTTCTATGAGTCACTTTTTAATCAAATTAGCAAGTTGGCAATTACTTGTATTTTCCATCTCGAACACTCTTTTAACAATTTGTACAAGTGGACTTTTCCTGAATGTACCATTTTTTTAGCTTTTGCATATAGTTTTCAAATGGAAAGGCGCAAAATAAGTCTAGATGTCCATGTTCTTCAACATCTTCACCTATATGCACCAAACTGTGCACATTGTATACTAAAATTCTGGTCCATATAATGTTCGACCTTTGGATATGAAAAATTTCAACAACTCTCTGGCATAATTTAGATGTTGTCTGCATAACTGAGGTGAAATTAAAATATTGATGGCTACGCTTAAAGTCAGAAAATGTGAGTACAATTCCGGTTTCAAAACAGACTTAAGTACAATTTTCCCTGTATACAAAAGGAATTGCCTATATTCTGTGGCCTTCCATCGATCAACTTCATCAAGCGTTCGTGGTTTCCTGGCAAACAGACTAGGAATAAACTTCCTTAGTTGGATCAAGTTTCTACTGATCTCATCTTTATGATTTGCTGAGATTTTAATGTCACGTTTTCCTCTTAACCAGAGAAGCAAAAGCCTCTTCATAACTCCCAAACAAGCCTGATGCATATAATCTATGGGAAATGATTTTATCATGTCTATTGGTAGTTGTGTAAGGGGGGTTATTCGATGATGATGTTCAGTTTGTGCTTGATTTCTGAAATTAATGTCTGTTCGGAGCTCAATGTCATCTATTTCCTGATAGGTAATACGACCATTCCATACGCCAGTTTGAGTGCATCTGTCACAACCAAAATAACCCGAGTAGAGTTTGATACCTTTGATCATAGCTTTGGCAGGAGCATCACAAATGAAAGCACATATTTTTACTTTAATATTCTTTTCTTTGAAAAAAAATCCATGTTGCTCGAGTCTATTTAGTTCTTCGATAAAGTCATCAAGAAAGTTTAAATTATCTGGCTTGCTATGTCCTAAACATAATGCTACTGGAAATACTTGCACTGAATACGACTCAAAATACATTCCACACAATATTGGCCAAAGTGAAGTGCGTGTGCTCTTAAATAATGGAAGCCCATCAATATTAAAGCTAACCACTATTTCACAGACATTTTCAAGTTCATTGCTTGGAATTTTTTCTAAATTATTGACAAGCCCTCTTTCTAGTCCAAAATAAAAGTATTCCATTCCGGCTTTTGTAATGACTTCAACATTTCGTTTGGTCTTCAACAATGATCTTGCAGTAGATGGAAGCTGATCTAAACCATGACCCTTCAGCATTTTAGCAACTGGTCTGTTGCATTATGTGAGAGATTATTTTGGTTTACCCATGTTGTTAAATCTTCACATAAAGATGGTTTTTCTAGATTTTCTGACTCATCTTCTGAATCTGAGGCTATAATGACATGTTGGTCAATTAAGTCCCATTCGGAATCATTGACAACACATGTTTCTGAAGTGTTCCGAAAGATTATATCGGATTCTACAAATCCCTGTTCATCATCAGTCTCATTGCTAACAGTTCCATAATTTGATGTACTGCAACTTTGCTCTTGGCTATTTGGAATAAATGTTCTCTGTCTTTCTTCCTCATATTCAAAATGAGCTTCTTGATTATAACTTTTCTTTAGAGCACGTGCACCTTGCATCCACTTTCTTTTATAAGCCTTCCTATTTTCATTCATTGTTCTAACAATTTCACTTTAAATCTGAAAAAGGTTAAGTTATGAGTCAACATGCACATTCTAGTTATTCATGCAGACTTTACATACAGTCAGGGGTACTACTTGTACAAGTTATTTTTATTTACTTGAAGAAGTAATATTAATATATTTATATAAGTAAATTTGTAAGATACTTATACAAGTGTATTTTATTAACTTGTATAGGTAAAAAATAAACAGCTGCGCCATGATCGCATGGTACGCCCGTCGTCTTGTGTGTGAATTTTTATGCAATAAGCATAAATAGTTTCTGACATACGGCATGACGTGAAAAACCCCCTTTTTTTTATTACAAAAACTCAATATCTCTAAAATAAAATTTTGAATCAAAACCAAAAAGTATACAGATCTTAAGATTAATATAACTAAGAAGTGTGTAAAATTTTAAGCAATAATCATAAATCGTTTTTAAGATACGGCGTGACATGTGAAAAACCCCTCCCCCTTTTTTTTACAAAATACTCAATAACTCAAAAATAAAATTTTGAATCATCACCAAAAAGTATGCAGATCTTAAGGTTAATATAACTAAGAAGTGTGTAAAGTTTTAAGCAATAATCATTAACTGTTTTTGAGATATGGCGCGACATGTGAAAAACCCCTCCCCCTTTTTTAACAAAACACTCAATATCTCTAAAATAAAATTTTGAATCATCACCAAAAAGTATACAGATCTTAAGATTAATATAACTAAGAAGTGTGTAAAGTTTTAAGCAATAATCATAAATTGTTTTTGAGATACATCGGACATGTGAAAAAAAACACACACCTGTTTTAGTTACTAAGTCCCGTAACTCAGAAAGTTTTAATCTTATTTTCACCAAAAAGTATACAGATCGTTTGACCATCATAAGAAACAACTATTTTAAGTTTCATGAAATTTGGACAAGTCATTCTCAAGTTACGGTGCGACATGTTTACGCTGGACAGACAGATGGACGAACAGACACCGGACATTTGTATACCATAATACGTCCCGTCAAAAATAAAAATTGGCTTAGTAATGTCCCTTAGACATTCAGATTTTTTTACTTATATGAGTGAAAAAGTCATCCTATCTTCTTTTCTTGAATTCTTAGGACTTCTTTACTCTAATAGAATTTTAAATTTGCGCAATCAGTTTCTTTGTTGAATTAATGAGATGAAACATTGAACTCTAATAAAAAATTATGAGCTAACCTGGGAAAAGTTATTAAAGGCATGTTTTTACATCTCAAAACTTGAGAATTTTTGTGGGATTTTAAAAAAAATGTACTTATACAAGTGAAATTTTGAGAAAATAAAGGGGAGATTATTCAAACATTATAATTAACTTATATAAGTATATTTTTTTTACTTCTTCAAAGTTCAAGTAAGTAAAGATTACTTGTACAAGTAGTACCCCTGACTGACATAATTGAACACAAGTTCACAGGGCCAAACAATACAATACATGTACATGTTAAAAAAAATAATGCACACACCATGCAGTTTTATACATGCAGGGCCAAAATGAATACGGTACAGAATCTTCAATATCTGCAGTATGGGGATACACGGGTAAAGAGACACATGTATGAATCTATGCACCTATATATAATATACATGATTTTTTTTTACAAGCTAGCAAGGGGCCCTGGCAGATTAGTTATTGGCCAGTATAAAAGCATTTACACTTATACCAATTTGTCACTTCCCGCAAAATATTGCATTACAATTCAAAATGTTTGAAGTGAAAATTGATTGACGGATAGATGGTTGGTTGGATATTTCATGTCCAGTGGCCATGGGGTATTGGGTTGATTTGCATTATATTTATATATATATACATGTATGAATAATATGATTATTATGGTGTTTAGGCTTTATGCATATGAATATGAATAGAAATATTTGTATATACCCCACTTAAATTCAATTCTTAAATAAATCATGCAGGGGAACTTGTATATTCTTAAATTAGGCGGTTAGTTTTCTCGGTTGAATTGTTTTACATTTGTCATTTCGGGGTCTTTTATAGGTGACTATATGAGGTATGGGCTTTGTTCATTGTTGAAGGCCGTACGGTGACCTATAGTTGTTAATTCCTGTGTCATTTGGTTTCTTGTGGAGAACTGTCTCATTGGCAATCATACCACATCTTCTTTTTTATATAAACAAAGGATTAACATATATCGTCTTTAAAAATACATGTATAAATCACCCTTTGACACCCCCTTGATTTGGATTAATCACCAGTGCATGAAAGTAAACCAACATTTAAGTGGACTATAACATTCCAATAGGAATCCATTCCTTAGCTAGGAAGAAGAAGTGGTATGCTTGATATATTAAAGGGGTACCGCAAGTCTCCATCCTTGGACCCTTTTTAATAAATATTAATTATATATAATATGTTTGACTATAAACCTCAACATACTCGTATCATATATTATCTTACCTCCTATACATTTCTAGGAATATGATTGGTTAAAAGCGTCCGCGTGGAGACTGTGTATATTCCATATTAGGTTAGTAGGGAGGCGGGGCTTATTTCACACACGGTTAGTAGTGGTGTTACGTCCCTTTATAAAAACAAAACGGTACTGAGAAAAAATCTTAAAGGCTTCAACAGACGAAGAATTTGATGATGAAGATTGAAATAAATTCATAAAACACATTTAAACCTAACAAGTTGATATTGTTGGCATCTGTTTTTGTAGGATCAATGGAAGTAGTTTCTTAATGCTAACGGTATTGAAGACTTGCCCATTTGGATAGGTCACTGGTCTAAATTTCACACGTTAAGATAGTCAGTAAGATATATTCGTTACAAAGTGTGCTAGTGACGTAATACGGTATATATGGAATTTACTGACCCCATATATACCGTATTAGGTCACTAACACACTATGTAACTAATAATATATTATGATATATGTTATATACAAGACGACAAAATAAAATACTAAAATAATAGAAAATTCACAGCACAAGTTAACAAGATAAATAGTCAGCGAAATTTCCCACAAACATTAACTGAGTTATAAATAAAATAATAAATATATGCTATGAAAAATCAGCGTGAACCAACCTAGGACAAACAGTTCCTAGTATAGGGCAAACGAGAATCAGAGCAAATAGACATGGATTCGCCCAGTGGCAAGTCATATGCATACAGTGTTCTCCTCAGGTCGTTTTAGCGTTCCGGCACGAGACCCTATATTTTTTTCCCGTGATGCTATAAAAAAAAGGGGGTTTCAACTCCCAGAACCCCCCCTCTGGATCCGCCACTGGAGATGGTCAAAAATGAAAAGTGATGAATGCTAGTCGTTTCGTAACTAGGTCGATTCATAACTTAGACGTTTCATACCTGGTGTAATTATATATGGTTTTAAAGTGTGTCTCTATTAGTTTTGTCTTCATTAAACAGTTAAAGACAATATATATAACTTAATTCACTAGTTTTGTCTCTGGAAGTGTAGATCTCTTAGAAATGTCTATATATTGAAGCCAGAATAAATTTCTTGTGTTTTTTTCATATACAGGAAATAATTTTAATAAACTAGAAGTAATTTATTTATCACAGTTCTGCATACTTAATATATTTTTTATTGAAAAATGATCAAAGTATGCATCAAATAAAAACAATATTGTAATAATTTAAAACTGTTTCAAATTATTTAATTCTTGGCTAATTGGTGATTATGCCTGGTGTTGAACCTTAATGGTTTTATGACAGCTATTGACAGGTGATTATAATTTCAGTAGTAAGGTGTTGAGTGATTAAGTAGAGGATTAAAAATGGCACACGACCTGAAAAAATCAATTATTTTCTACTTTTTTTTTCACTTTGACATCCAATTGCATAACTGTCCTCCTTTTTGCATCCGGGCTTGGGACCGGTGTTGGCACAGTTCGTTTTTTTCTTCTTTTTTTTTTTTGTAAATGGTCTTCCTTTAGAACATTAACTTACTCATTTTTTTTTTCTTTCTTTGAGATTCATCATTACATGTATGTTGTCCTTTGTTAATGTTATATATATCAATAATAAAATTGAGAATGGAAATGGGGAATGTGTCAGAGAGACAACAACCCGACCACAGAACAGACAACAACAGAAGGTCACCAATAGGTCTTCAATACAGCGAGAAATTCCCGCACCCGGAGGCGTCCTTAAGCTGGCCCCTAAACAAATATATATACTAGTTCAGTGATAATGGACGTCATACTAAACTCCAAATTATACACAAGAAAATAAGTCTTTTTATATTTTTAATCGAAAATATTCAACATTTCTTCCATAACCTACAACTCATATCATGATATATTGTTATAAGGTTACGAAACGTCTCAGTTACAAAACGACATAGTTAGTTACGAAACGACTAGGATTCGTAGGAACGAAACGACCTGCACCCAAAGTGATACGTTAAACAATAAAATGTCATTTGGAGACAAAATTCAACTGAATACCCTTAGTAAGTGTTAAAACATGTGTATTACATTATACCATATTACATTTTACTAAAAAAAAATTCAATTTTTACCATTCCTGTGCCATGCACGAGTCCCCCTTTTTTACAATGGTAGTTTGTACAGACAATAGTAAAAAAAAGACAATGCAGTGCAACTGAAAATTCAGTAGATTTCTTGTGTTTTCATGATTCTTTGTACTTACAATGAAAAGTACTTCGGGGTCAACTAGATATTTAAGCATAGAGCATTTACCCATGTTACCCGCCACAAATTAAGGCCATGTTGTGTAATACTTTTGCTTGGGGTCTTGTTTATCTGTTATTCCAAGATGCAGTTAATATAATTGTAAATTTTAAACAAGGCCATGCAATTTACCTTCTTCTTAATTGTATTAAGTTGTGAAAATCGTCGAACGTGAGTTGTTTTTCAATCGTTTGTGGTTTGATGATGCAGGTTCGCTTTTCCGCTATGGTTTAAATGGCCGAAGCTAGCACGTTTTGCGCGTTTCGAATTTAAAAAAAAATGATTTTAGTTGACAAATGTTCATTGAATAATTGTTGAATATTCTTTTAATGTATTTAATATTTTCAATGAACTTATTTGTGGTACATTAGAGAAATGATAAAAATTCGAAAGCAAACGTTTCGGGGAATTGTTCAAATTGCGCATGCGTATTTCGAGGCCCGCGATCATTTGAAATTGAAACGAACATTTTCGGATTGTTGCGGTTTGCTTACGTAATTTTACGTTGCTGTCTTGAAATATGGAAAAAAGCATTATCGTATTTTTTTCGTGAAAATAAATGCAAACATCTATAAATTTCAGATATAAGCTTTTGTAAATAGCTGAAATTATGAGTGACAGTTGATTTTTTTTCCAGTTTACAAAATTTAAATTACCTATTCACTGAAATGATACTTTTTTAAAACATTTCAAAACAATAATCTGTACAAAACAATCAATTTTGGGTGAAAATAAAGGAAATTTAGTCACAAACGAAACAACGTTGCTGGTCGCGTATTTATGCCCCTAAATGTTACATACAAACGTTCCAACAATGTTACCCAAAAACAATAACATAAACAGAACATTGTCACAATGTTTTGTTGTAATGTTGTGATCACGTTTTGTTATAACATTGTTATCTTATGTTATGGGAACGTTGTCACAATGTTATAATCCCGGTATAACATTCTGGGGAGTAATCCGTAATGTTGTGAGAATGTTACGTGTTTACTGGGAAACGGGCGTTTACTTTCGCGTTTACTTCCGCGTTAACGTGAAAAAAGGCGAGTCTTCTAGTTTCGTCAAAAGTAAACGCACGTTTACTGCGTGTAGTAAACGCGCGTTAACACAAAATGACATCGTATCCTGGATACACTGACCTTAAATATCAAATAATAAAGTACAGCATAATTAAATGACCAACTGTTCATTTTCGAATCACATATTGACGATTACATTTAATCAATAATGTTATTACATCTCTTCAATTAATTGAAATTAATCGTAGTAAATTTCTTTTCTGCACAAATAAAGAGTTCAAGCATGTCTTTTTTTAATCAAATAATCAAATTATCACCAAAATCCAGCAGTTTCACATCTCAGACTGTCTTACTCAGGATGACTCGTATAATAAAATTATTTGACCTCATTAACTAAAACTGACCATATTTCGTTCACCAAGTAAATCTATATAGCCGCACAGTAAATCACAGTTATATAATTTATAAATTTAGTCATATTTATAGATCAGGAGGACTGTATAATACAAATGACAGCAATATTGGAAAACAATGACTAAAAATTTGGTATCAATTTATAGTGCCAGCATCTGCTCTTTTATTCAAAATATTGAATCATTAACAAATATCAGTAGTTTTCATACCTCATACTGACTCGTATAACAAAATTATTTGTCCACGTGAAATAAAATTGACAAAATTTTCACTTTAATATGAAAAATTTTATAGCGCATTAGTAAATCAGTTATATTTTGATATCAGGATGGGTTGTATAATACAACTGACAGCAATATTGGAAAAAGAATAACTAAAAATTTTGGTTCGCATCAATTAATAGTGCCAGAATGTGCTCTTGTTATTCAAAATATTTAATCCTAAACAAATATCAGTAGTTTTCATACCTCAGACTGACTCGTATAACAAAATTATTTGTCCGCGTCAACCAAAATTGACCAAATTTGGACTTTATTATGAAAATTTTTATAGCGGCATAGTAAATAAGTTATATTTTGATATCAGGATGGGTTGTATAATACAACTGACAGCAATATTTGAATACAATGACTAAAAAAATTTGGTTCGCATCAATTTATAGTGCCAGCATGTCATCTTTTTATTGAAAATATTTAATTGTAAATAGATATCAGTAGTTTTCATACCTCAGACTGACTCGTATAACAAAATTATTTGTCCGCGTCAATTAAAATTGACCAAATTTGCACTTTATTATGAAATTTTTAAAGCGCAATAGTAAATCAGTTATATTTTATATCAGGATGGATTGTATAATACAAATGACAGCAATATTGGAAAAAATAACTAAAAATTTGGTTTGCATCAATTTATAGTGCCAGCATGTCCTCTTTTATTCAAAATATTTAATTTTAAATAAATACCAGTAGTTTTCATACCTCAGACTGACTCGTATAACAAAATTATTTGTCCGCGTCAACCAAAATTGATCAAATTTGGTCTTAAATTATGAAAATTTTTATAGCGGCATAGTAAATCAGTTATGTTTTGATATCAGGATGGGTTGTATAATACAACTGACAGCAATATTTGAATACAATGACTAAAAAATTTGGTTCGCATCAATTTATAGTGCCAGCATGTCATCTTTTTATTCAAAATATTAAATTGTAAATAAATATCAGTAGTTTTCATACCTCAGACTGACTCTTCTTAGAGGGTTAAATATTTTGAATAACAAGAGGACATGCTGGCACGATAAATTGATGCGAACCAAAATTTTAGTTATTTTTTCCAATATTGCTGTCAGTTGTATTATACAATCCATCCTGATATCAAAATATAACTGATTTACTATTGCGCTATAAATATTTTCATAATAAAGTGCAAATTTGGTCAATTTTAATTGACACAGGCAAATAATTTTGTTATGCAAGTCAGTCTGAGGTATGAAAACTACTGATATTTGTTAACGATTCAATATTTTGAATAAAAAGAGGAAACACTGGCACTATAAATTGATGCGAACCAAATTTTTAGTCATTGTATTCAATATTACTGTCAGTTGTATATACACCCATCCCGATATCAAAATATAACTGATTTACTATGCCGCTATAAAAATTTTCATGATAAAGTCCAAATTTGATCAATTTTGGTTGACACTGACAAATAATTTTGTTATACGAGTCAGTCTGAGGTATAAAAACTACTGATATTTATTTACAATTAAATATTTTGAATAACAAGAGGACATGCTGGCACTATAAATTGATGCGAACCAAAATTTTTTGTTATTTTTTTTTACAATATTGCTCTCATTTGTATTATACAATCCATCCTGATATAAAAATATAACTGATTTATTATTATGCTATAAAAATGTTCATAATAAAGTGCAAATTTGGTCAATTTTAATTGACGTGGACAAATAATTTTGTTATACAAGTCAGTCTGAGGTATGAAAACTACTGATATTTATTGACAATTAAACATTTTGAATAAAAAGAGGACATGCTTGCACTATAAATTGATGCGAACCAAATTTTTTAGTTATTTTTTTCCAATATTGCTGTCAGTTGTATTATACAACCCATCCTGATATAAAAATATAACTGATTTACTATTGTGCTATAAAAATTTCATAATAAAGTGCAAATTTGGTCAATTTTAATGTCTGGACAAATAATTTTGTTATACAAGTCAGTCTGAGGTATGAAAACTACTGATATTTATTTACAATTAAACATTTTGAATAACAAGAGGACATGATGGCTCTATAAATTGATGTGAGTCAAATTTTTTAGTCATTGTATTCCAATATTGCTGTCAGTTGTATTATACAATCCATCCTGATATCAAAATATAGCTGATTTACTATTGCGCTATAAAAAATTTCATAATAAAGTGCAAATTTGGTCAATTTTAATTGACGCGGACAAATAATTTTGTTATACGAGTCAGTCTGAGGTATGAAAACTACTGATATTTATTTACAATTAAACATTTTGAATAACAAGAGGACATGATGGCTCTATAAATTGATGTGAGTCAAATTTTTTAGTCATTGTATTCCAATATTGCTGTCAGTTGTATTATACAATCCATCCTGATATCAAAATATAACTGATTTACTATGCTGCTATAAAAATTTTCATAATTTAAGTCCAAATTTGGTCAATTTTGGTTGACGCGGACAAATAATTTTGTTATACGAGTCAGTCTGAGGTATGATATTATATCAGGATGGATTGTATAATACAACTGACAGCAATATTGGAATACAATGACTAAAAAATTTGACTCACATCAATTTATAGAGCCATCATGTCCTCTTGTTATTCAAAATGTTTAATTGTAAATAAATATCAGTAGTTTTCATACCTCAGACTGACTTGTATAACAAAATTATTTGTCCGTATTAAAATTGACCAAATTTGCACTTTATTATGAAATTTTATAGCACAATAGTAAATCAGTTATATTTTATATCAGGATGGCTTGTATAATACAAATGACAGCAATATTGGAAAAAAATAACTTAAAATTTTGGTTCGCATCAATTTATAGTGCCAGCATGTCCTCTTGTTATTCAAAATATTTAATTGTAAATAAATATCAGTAGTTTTCATACCTCAGACTGACTCGTATAACAAAATTATTTGTCCGCCTCAATTAAAATTGACCAAATTTGCACTTTATTATGAAATTTTTTATAGCGCAATAGTAAATCAGCTATATTTTGATATCAGGATGGATTGTATAATACAACTGACAGCAATATTGGAATACAATGACTAAAAAATTTGACTCGCATCAATTTATCGAGCCATCATGTCCACTTGTTATTCAAAATGTTTAATTGTAAATAAATATCAGTAGTTTTCATACCTCAGACTGACTTGTATAACAAAATTATTTGTCCGTATTAATTAAAATTGACCAAATTTGCACTTTATTATGAAATTTTTTATAGCACAATAGTAAATCAGTTATATTTTTATATCAGGATGGGTTGTATAATACAAATGACAGCAATATTGGAAAAAAATAACTAAAAATTTTGGTTCGCATCAATTTATAGTGCCAGCATGTCCTCTTGTTATTCAAAATATTTAATTGTAAATAAATATCAGTAGTTTTCATACCTCAGACTGACTCGTATAACAAAATTATTTGTCCGCGTCAATTAAAATTGACCAAATTTGCACTTTATTATGAAATTTTGTATAGCGCAATAGTAAATCAGTTATATTTTGATATCAGGATGGATTGTATAATACAACTGACAGCAATATTGGAATACAATGACTAAAAAATTTGGTTCGCATCAATTTATAGTGCCAGCATGTCCTCTTGTTATTCAAAATATTTAATTGTAAATAAATATCAGTAGTTTTCATACCTCAGACTGACTTGTATTACAAAATTATTTGTCTGCGTCAATTAAAATTGACCAAATTTGCACTTTATTATGAAATTTTTTAAAGTGCAATAGTAAATCAGTTATATTTTTATATCAGGATGGATTGTATAATACAAATGACAGCAATATTGGAAAAAAATAACTAAAAAATTTGGTTCGCATCAATTTATAGTGCCAGCATGTCCTCTTTTATTCAAAATATTTAATTGTAAATAAATACCAGTAGTTTTCATACCTCAGACTGACTCAGATAACAAAATTTTTGTCCGCGTCAACCAAAATTGACCAAATTTGGACTTAAATTATGAAAATTTTATAGCAGCATAGTAAATCAGTTATATTTTGATATCAGGATGGGTTGTATAATACAACTGACAGCAATATTGGAAAAGAATAACTAAAAATTTGGTTTGCATCAATTTATAGTGCAAGCATGTCCTCTTTTATTCAAAATGTTTAATTGTAAATAAATATCAGTAGTTTTCATACCTCAGACTGACTTGTATTACAAAATTATTTGTCCACGTCAATTAAAATTGACCAAATTTGCATAATTATGAAAATTTTTATAGCGCAATAATAAATCAGTTATATTTTATATCAGGATGGATTGTATAATACAAATGACAGCAATATTGGAAAAAATAACAAAAATTTTGGTTCGCATCAATTTATAGTGCCAGCATGTCCTCTTGTTATTCAAAATATTTAATTGTAAATAAATATCAGTAGTTTTCATACCTCAGACTGACTCGTATAACAAAATTATTTGTCCGTGTCAACCAAAATTGACCAAATTTGCACTTTATTATGAAAATTTTTATAGCAGCATAGTAAATCAGTTATATTTTGATATCAGGATGGGTTATATAATACAACTGACAGCAATATTTGAATACAATGACTAAAAAATTTGGTTCGCATCTATTTATATTGCCAGCATGTCATCTTTTTATTCAAAATATTAAATTGTAAATAAATATCAGTAGTTTTCATACCTCAGACTGACTCGTATAACAAAATTATTTGTCCGCGTCAATTAAAATTGACCAAATTTGCACTTTATTATGAAATTTTGTATAGCGCAATAGTAAATCAGTTATATTTTGATATCAGGATGGATTGTATAATACAACTGAAAGCAATATTGGAATAAAATGACTAAAAAATTTGGTTCGCATCAATTTATAGTGCCAGCATTTCCTCTTGTTATTCAAAATATTTAATTGTAAATAAATATCATTAGTTTTCATACCTCAGACTGACTTGTATTACAAAATTATTTGTCCGCGTCAATTAAAATTGACCAAATTTGCACTTTATTATGAACATTTTTTAAAGCGCAATAGTAAATCAGTTATATTTTGATATCAGGATGGATTGTATAATACAAATGACAGCAATATTGGAAAAAAATAACTAAAAAATTTGGTTCGCATCAATTTATAGTGCCAGCATGTCCTCTTTTTATTCAAAATATTTAATTGTAAATAAATACCAGTAGTTTTCATACCTCAGACTGACTCGTATAACAAAATTATTTGTCCGTCAACCAAAATTGACCAAATTTGGACTTAAATTATGAAAATTTTATAGCGGCATAGTAAATCAGTTATATTTTGATATCAGGATAGGTTGTATAATACAACTGACAGCAATATTGGAAAAGAATAACTAAAAAATTTGGTTCGCATCAATTTATAGTGCAAGCATGTCCTCTTTTATTCAAAATGTTTTATTGTAAATAAATATCAGTAGTTTTCATACCTCAGACTGACTTGTATTACAAAATTATTTGTCGCGTCAATTAAAATTGACCAAATTTGCATAATTATGAAAATTTTATAGCGCAATAATAAATCAGTTATATTTTTATATCAGGATGGATTGTATAATACAAATGACAGCAATATTGGAAAAAAATAACTAAAAATTTTGGTTCGCATCAATTTATAGTGCCAGCATGTCCTCTTGTTATTCAAAATATTTAATTGTAAATAAATATCAGTAGTTTTCATACCTCAGACTGACTCGTATAACAAAATTATTTGTCCAAGTCAACCAAAGTTGACCAAATTTGGACTTTATTATGAAAATTTTTATAGCCGCATAGTAAATCAGTTATATTTTGATATCAGGATGGGTTGTATAATACAACTGACAGCAATATTGGAATACAATGACTAAGAAAATTGGTTCACATCAATTTATAGTGCCAGCATGTCCTCTTGTTATTCAAAATATTTAATTGTAAATAAATATCAGTAGTTTTCATACCTCACAATGACTTGTATAACAAAATTATTTGTCTGATTCAACCAAAATTGACCAAATTTGCACTTTATTATGAAAATTTGTATAGCGGTATAGTAAATCAGTTATATTTTTATATCAGGATGGGTTGTATAATATGCTGTTTATTTCTTAATTTACACAATCAGTTAACGCGAAAAGTAAACGCGCGTTTACATTCAAGTGCACGTGATAATAAAGTTGTCCAATCTGTAGTAAACGCCCGTTTACTTTTAAGTGCACGTAAAAATCAACTTGTGAAATCTGAAGTAAACGCCCGTTTACTACTTACTAAACGGACACAGAGTAAACGCGCGTTTACTCGGGTGAACATTGAAATTTCCATTTTGACCAAGTTAACGTAATTATAGTAAACGCGCGTTTACTAGTAAACGCGAAAATTGAAGTGAACTAACGGAATATGTGCACACGGCGTTAACGTGCGTTTACTTAATGTAATGCTTGGTCTGCACCCAACTGTACTTGTTTTTGAGATATTTGCCATGGAAATTTTGGCGGGAAAATGTTCTCTCTTGATTTTTTTTGCTAGCTTTATCATCATGACCATTGACAAGTTAAAGTTCTCAAAAACTATCAAAAAATAACACAGACTTTATAAGACTTATAATTATACATGTGAAATATTTATTAAAAGAAAAATGGGGGTAGTTGGCAAATTTTTGAAGGCATTCATAAAGGATAACATCAAGGGATTCCGAAAATCTGACAAATTTCAAAACATGATAAGCGAACATCATTAAAAAGCTTTGAAAAAAGACTGTTTGACAAATTATGAATTCTACTACATGATTTTATTCATATGTATATGTTTTTTTGCCAGATGGAACCACAATTTACCTGTTTCCATATTTCTTTGAAATTTTCTTCGGACAAATAGAAGTAGCGGAAATTGGTAAGTATGTCTTTTATGGTTTCCGTCGTTTCACTAAGAAACGAGTTGACAAATACATTCTATAAAAGATAGTGATATAATAAAAAACAAATCAGTTTTGATAAATTTGCAATGTATGAATGTGGAATTTAGATCCATTAAAGTCAAATATTGCAGAAATAAATATAGCATGAATCACTATAAAACCAACACCATTATATATATATTCGCAAGCATATGTATTATGGAAGGGAATATCCGCCATAATTAAACAATTCTTAATTTGTAATATGTAATTTCTTTATTTGTAAGATGCAATTTCTTAATTTGTAACATGTACTTTTTCCATCCGTTACATGCATTTCTTAATTTGTTAACGTATTTTCTTCATTCGTTTCAAGAATTTCTACATTTCTTAATTTGTAAATGCAATTTTCTAATTTGTTAACGTATTTTCTTCATTCGTTTCATCACGGAATTTCTACATTTCTTAATTAGTGGATCCATGTCAACTCGTAACTTAGCCAACTCGTACTCAACATACTCATTTTACGCATTAAAGTTTTAAGTTCTTTTGTATAATATATATCTGATGCATTTTGTTTCATATAAAAAATATCTCAAGTTAATCAAATTGCTTAGGAGAAAGCGATTATATGAACGAATGAAGAAAATACGTTACCAAATTAAGAAATTGCCTTTAAAAATTAAGAAGTTACACTTCACAAATCAAGAAATGTAGATATTCATGAAACGAATGAAGAAAATACGTTAACAAATTAAGAAATGCATGTAACCGTTGGAAAAAGTACATGTTACAAATTAAGAAATTGCAGTATACAAATTAGAAAATTGCAAGTCACAAATGAAGAAACTACATTTTACAAATTAAGAATTGTTTAATTATGGCGGATATTCCCTTCCATAATGTATTGCAGCCATGATGCAATGACTTTTAATAAGAAATAAGGGTATATAGCATAATCGCCAACATGATAACTGTCCAATGTCGTTGATTAAGACCACTATAAGTCCCCACACAACCATTGCCAATAAAAAACGCATCAACCAGAGACGCACACTACACATGAGAAAACCAATTATAGACTACCTTTATTTCTACCTTTTTTTTTTATCTGGAAAATTGATGTAACAGTGCTAGCCAAAAGGAAAACAAACGGTGTCAAGAGTTTAACAGGTGTAGGGTAAGAGCTTGTATGAGCAAGCTTGATATTGTCCTTGACTATCAATTCGTTAACAATTGTTCTTGTATTTCGATATCTTAGCTTTGGGCATGCCTGAAAATAATCGTCATAGAAAAATTTTTATACCAAATTTAAAGTATGGACCAATGAGATCTGTTATTAACACGATATACAAACGATTTTAATGACTATGCTAAAAAATACATAAAGTGAAAAAATAAGACACAGACAACGAGCTAGTTACATGTTAGTTTAATGTTTCAAGATCATATATGTTTTAAAGTTATAAAACAAAAAGATATGTGATTTATTGTTTTGTCATAGGTTAAGTGTTTAAAGCAAGGAATTTTAATAGGGTTACTCACTTTTTTATAAAATCAACTGAGGACAGTTTGAATAATAATAATCTTAATAGTAAAATTCATGGTACTGATACTAAATTGAATGATTCTTTAGTTAAATTATACTCTTAATAGAGATATAAGATATTGTACATTGACAACAGATTTTCACAAAATAAATATTTACAAATTAAAGTATTAGCTTAATACCATTGGGTAGACATTGTTAATTTTTTTGTGCGGATCAAGAATGCATGATTTTTAAGGGCGAAATATAAATAACCTCAAAACCAGGTTGATTACTTGTATGCCAAAATGCGATAACAACAGAAGTCCATGAGAAATTGGCGTCCAACTTGTAAGTTATACTACAACAAGTAAGATAAATAAGCTTCAAGCTGTTATGCAAAGCATATAAAATAGTGAATCATATTGTTATAAACAACGATCTAGCAGATTTTATGTATGTACAAACATTGAACAAGTTCTAGTGGATTTGCATTATTAGGTAAAACTAAAACGTATTGGCGAAATTGTACGTAGTGGAATTTTTGAAATAGTTGAATAAATTAAATTTGTAATAGTAGAATAAAGTGAATTCGAAATATGCCTAAACAAATACTAAATATAGATAAAAAATAAACAATCACCAATACAATAGTTATTTTAAAAATACATTATTTGATTTAGACATAAAATGTTCAAGCGCTTGACAATAACACTTTTAGATAAATTATTAGTGTATATTATTTTTTAATTCTGAAAAGCAAACCCGATAAGTCCATAAGAGAAGTAAAATGTGTAGATCATGCATTTTGGAGAGAAGAAAATACTAGACATTGAAAAATTAATTCCAGGGCACAAATTAAGATGGAGTAGACAGTTGTTAAAACAACCCAAAATTTATAAGCATTTAAAATACAGCAAAATATTAGATAAAAATTTGAAGCATGAACAGTATTACAAAGTAAAATGATATGACGAAATTTGCAACAGATTCACTTTGAAACAATGAAAATACATATATAATAGATAAGACAAAAAATGCTGGGCAAATTAAATTATCGTTTGATACATGATTTACCATATAATGAGGTTAATTAACGAATGTTCAACAATGCCACATAATTTAAAAAAAATGATATGTAACTGAATATAATTTGTATAAATAGTACGGTTATCCATAGAGCCAGACGCTCGACGATTCCAACTAATGAATATTTTGCCATTTTCTTGACAACGTGCAGTTTCCGAAAGAAATTACGAGTTAGACCTGGTTTTATTAACTAATACTGGATCGTTTTCGCTCAACAAACTACGCATTGTCTAGAACACTATAATTGTGAATTGGTAGTCACCTTACTTCTTTTGTTAATTATATTGTCGTATCTTCATATTTTGATATGTTTGGCTCTCTTGTTATTTTTGGTTTACTATGCACCAATTAATCAATTAGATACTTGTGTTTGTAAATACAAAAATATATATGGCGTTGACCATGTTGACTTGAGCTTCAGTCTTAGAAAAGCATTAATAATAAAATGTAGAATATGAAAAAGATGAAAGTAAAGATAATACCCTTTGATTTAAATGTTATGATTTTATGACAAAACAGTTCTTCTTACATTTTTATGAACTATCGAATCCATTTTAGATTTAACTTTGAAAATACTGTATAGTTAAATAATATCTTGTAAAATCGTAGCAAAAATCGAAACAAATAGAAAACCATAACAATTCAAACTTAAATAACGATTCTAATGGTCTTATATATATATATTTACATTGCATGTATGTTTTCATTATGATACGTTATTTTGATTGGCTAATATCAATCTCGCGTCCTTTTGAAATTAACATTCATTACACAATGAAATGTAACATTCGTGATGACACGAGGTCCCACAATAAAGTGCACAGGTACATTAAAGAAAAACTTGATAGTAATCGTTTTTTCATGATCCTAATTAAAAAATATAATAATGAGTATTGATTGCTTCTTTTTTTAATTTCATAGGGTTGTAAAAACGTTGACCGTGCGCACATTTTTAGAAAAAAGCGCTTCCGCTCTTCAAACAAACTGTACTTCGGTCAACGCTTTTACACCCCAATGAATTTATAAAAAGAAGCATTCAATTTTCAGAGAGATAGTTCAATACTTATTGTTTTTAACATACTTGCAGGTTACTGTTATCTAACATTGTGTTCTCCTTTAGTGTTTTGTTTTCAGATATATCCTCAGGATTGAGTTGGTACCCATAAAATAGTTCTTTCCTTGTAAGACCATCAATGTTAGCAACATACTTTGAAATATACCCTCCTCCATTCTTTGAGTCATCGTTATCTAAAAGCAATATAAAAAAACACATACACACATAAATTTATGTATAGATATTTACATACAACAATGAATATGAGTATTTATATATTTTAAGAAAACAAATATTATTCATCAGTATGATATATGAAGATGATTTAAGAAGATTCATATCAGTCTTTTTTTATTGAACTAAAACAGTCTTTTACCATGTTTAACGTTATCAAAATTAAAAACCGAAGAACGCTAGTATGAGTCTAAAATTTGAATATAGACGCCGGTTAAGTATTTACAAAAGCGACTGCTAAGATATACATAATAAAATGATAGTTATGTGCAATATCAGCTTGTAAAATTCTACAATTGTCACTACAACAGAGACTATGTAGATATACATTCTATTTTTGACGATTTTGAAATGATATAATTCTAAATTTTCAAAGTTGAATTAGGTAATGTATTATAACAGAGGTTGCGCATTCATACATCCAAAATGAATAGTAGTGTTCCGTTTGAATTGGTGGAGTTCTTTAACTTTTAAATTAATGAAAGTGAAGTAATTACAACGTCAACAGAGTTTACATATTTATAATTCCCGAATGGATAACACTGTGCAGTTTGAAAAAGTATTATTAGTGTTGTAGATTCGACAACGATAAAAGAATTACATCAAAGATTGTGTAGTTATACAACTAAACTTAACAAAGCTTGTCGGCTAGAACTTCACCTTTTGATGCCATTTTGTGCCAAACGTTTTTTTCTTCTCAAAATGTTACCGAATGATACTCCCCTTCCTAGTCTAAGACCTGTTGTGGTCCATAATTTTTATAGTCGGTCATATGAAACCTGTTTTATTATGGCAAGGGAATACCACAATCTATGACGTGGTAAAAAATGTCTTTAGTTAGTTTAGACACAGACACATCGTATGGATCAACTATCCGTGAATGTATCCCTACAGATTACGGAGTGTCATTTTTAAATCTCTCCTACTCTTAACTTTGTTGAAGTAGTTTCTGTGTAAGGAGAACACTCCTGTATATAAAGTTCGTATAGTGTGAAATTGCACGAGCATAGCGTATTAACTGAGATATGTACACACCATACTATGGGACAGAGGTTTGGTTACTGCTGATGAATGGGAAATTGATAATTGGGAAGTTGTTTGTCATATATTCTAGTGTAGAGTGGTCCGTTTGTGTCAAAAATGATCAAGGTATAAAGTAGTCCTTTTAGTATCAGCAGTATCCTTAATTTCAAGTTCACTTGGATATATGAGATGTAAGTTCTGGCTGAAATATTTGTTATTCAGTGATAGAATATCATCAATATATCTGAAAGTAAAATTAAAGAATTTCGCATGTTACAGATTTTTAGAAGGTTCTGAATAAATTCTGCTTCATACGAGTACTAAAACAAATCGGTCAGTAAGGGTGCTCAATAACATCAATCCTCCAAATTCAACAAATATATTGTCGATCAAAAAGCCCAGCATTTTGATAATATCATCACCAGTATATTTTCTGGTAGAATCAGTGTGGTTCTTCACAAAATGAAAATTTATTTAATCCAAAACAAGAAGTTGTATCTATTATTCCGATTTTGCTTGAAAACGCTCTGTTTAACGAAATGGCGAAATCGATCTTTGAATCCTGGGAAAACTGATTCAATCCTGCACTTGAGTAGCAATGTCAAAAATGTGATCTTAGAGGCAAATATTCGATAAGTTACTTTTATTAAAGATTGTCAAAGTTGGCATTTTGAATGAACAAATTGAGTTATTTTTAAAAATTGTCAAACTTCATGTCAATATGGTCGATTTATTTTTTAAATTGTTATCGGTGTTTTAACCCTATTTTTTAGCACCGCATTTAGGCTGTTTCGTGGCGGCCAGTTTTTTATTGGTGGAGGGAGCCGGAGTGCCCTGAGAAAACCATCGACTTAGATAGGAAAACTGACAATCCTAGTCAAATAAAACTGGAGTCGAGTGCACCCGCACGAGCGTGGTTCGAACTCACAACCTCAGTGTTGACTGGCTAGTGATTACAGCAGTAACTACTTAGACCACTCGGCCACCGAAGCCCCCTCAATATGGTCGATAAATCAGAAACAAGATAAATGTTTAATAAAGAACAGATAGAAAATTTACATACATAATTTTTGGCCATCAACGTATTGGTATACAACGAGGCTACTTTTGTTCCCATTTCTATTTATCAGAGTAACCATGAGTTAGTATTATTGAAGGTGAAGTAATGGCATGTTAATACCAAAGTAAGAAACTTGTTTAAACATCCAGTTGGTTGGTTAAGGTGCTTCGAGATTGAAGATTTCCCTACATGCTTAAATATTACTTCACGGGGGATGCTGATTAAAGAGAGGTAACTTTAAGCAAGAAAAAGATTGCTTCAACTCGGGATGGGTATAATGACTGCATTTTCTAAAGCTATTGAGTTTTACCTTTTATGTAAAATGGTATAATTTCTACATGTGGTTTTAAATGAAATTCAATGAATTGTAAAATTTCTCTATTGGGTTCATGTATATGACAAAATTTACACATAAATTTCAAGTTTGCAGTTTGTGGTTCGTATTGTTCAGTTTTTCGTTTCCCATGTAACAGATATGTTTTTTGTACTATTGGCCTTTTTTATACCATGACATTGTCAGTTTATTGTGCATTTATGAGCTTTAATGTCAATTTGGTATGTTTCACCTTTCTGCTAATAAAATCTGTCTTTATAAGGTTGATATTCTGTCTTTTGAATATATTTTTGTTTTATCTTGGTTCACCTTTATGGTTAAATACTGTTGTATTTTTAACATGCCATCACAAACGGTCTGCTTATCTTCAATCAAATGTATATTGATAATGGCGACTGAATAAAAGTATACCGACAACTGACGCATCCTAGTGATAGCAGTATAATCATTTATTGAATATTTGTCAACACTATTTAAGTGAAGTATTTAGAAAAAAACAAATGTAAGAGCGAATTAAAAAATTCTGTTTGTAGTATTCGTTTATTCTTTGTCAGAATTTTTGTGACTTTTATTCAATTTGGATATGGCTTGGTCATTATTCCTAGTTTGTTAATTAAAACTTTCGTCACACCTTAAACTGATTATTAATCACTTTAGATTGAGCATAAAGAAATTTTTTACAAGACTTGTGTACAGACAAATCTTCTGTCGCTTATAAATTTGATGACAATTGAAACTGTGCACCGACGATTGCATTTATTCTATGACAATAACCATATCAAATGAAAACGATGCAACATTGATGATAATTGCCCCAGTAATTGTTTCATTCCAAATTATAATTAAAGAAGTATGTAAATAAATTGAGTTGCTGTTACTTTCACTTACATTCCCTTAAAATTGGTTTGATCAAATTTTAGACAATAATTTACCTTTTTCTTCCAACGACCATGATCTTAAAATTCCATCCGTTATTCGTTCCCATAGTTTATGGTGTGCGTCCTCTTTAATATCAAATATTGTAATCTGAAAACAATAATACTAACGTCACGGTACAGAAATTGCACCGAGTACCCAAATTGCACATATCAACATAATCAGCTGAGAAATTCTTAAAAGTTTTCTTTGGGACGAAATAATTTGTATTTTGATTATTTTACATTGTACACATCTTACAAAATAAGTGAATATATTCAAATATACACTAAACTTTCACAGTTTATATCAACAGATGAAGCTTTCGCTGGAAAAGAAAAATGTACGAAAACGCCGCCGTGCGACGTTCACAAAAGTCATCTTTTAAAAATGAACCCAAAAAATATGTTACAAGCATCCATTTAAAAAAAATGAATAGTGAGAATGTACTAATGTCAAATTGTTCTAAATATTTGAAAAAATAAAACAAAACATCTGTTATTTTAATGATTCATGGATAGTTTGGAGGTCGATTCAAACCCATTTTGCTATGACTTTATATGGATTAAAAATCAAATTGGTAAACCTATATAATAAAGAAGGATACGGCTACAAAGAAAAACACAGAACGTAAATTTTTGTCTTGATCATAAAAAAACGAAGATAATAAAACAGTCAAAATAGGTGCAATTTGGGTACCGTCACATTACACTAAGTGTAAAAGAGGAGCGAAAGATACCAGTGGAACAGTCAAACTCAAAAATCGAAAATAAACTGACAACGCTATGGCTTAAAATGAAAAAGACAAACAGACAAATAATAGTACACAAGAAACAACATAGAAAACTTAAGACTGAGCAACACGAACCCTATCAAAAACTGGAGTGATATCAGGTGCTCTGGAAGGGTAAGCAGATCCTGCTCCACATGTGGCATCCGTCGTGTTGTTCATGTTATCAAAAACCCGGTAAGTAGTCTAATTTGGTAGGTCAAATTCATGAAAAGGGAAGGGAATTGTAGTAACGACGAAAGAAACATATCCGATATCATCTGTGAAACGGTTATTCCATAACGGTCAACCAACTCGTGATGGCGTCCGTAAATAACACTGCTCGTAAGCACAATGTAATGAAGGAATCTGTTGACGCAGAAGTATTTAATTATCGTTTTGCTATTTACCTGTTCTGTGTTTCGAAATTTCGGCACACAGTTATTTGTACAATTGATAATCACATTTTTAAAAATATGAAATGTAATGTTGAAATGTCATTTCGGTGTTAAAACTTCTAAATATAAGAAAAAAAGATGTGGTATGATTGCCAATGAGACAACTCTTCACAAGAGACCAAACTGACATAGAAATTAACAACTATAGGTCATCGTACGACCTTCAACAATGAGCAACACCTATACCGCATAGTCAGATATAAAAGGCCCCTAAATGACAATGTAAAACACTTCAAACGAGAATACTAACGGCTTGTTTTTATGTACAAAAAATGAACGAAAAACAAATATGTAACACATAAACAAGTGACAACCACTGAATTACAGGCTCCTGACTTGGGACAGGCACATACATACAGAATGTGGTGGGGTTAAACATGTTAGCGGGATCCTAACCCTCCCCCTAACCAGGGACAGTGGAATAACAATACAACATAAGGACGAACTATAAAAATCAGTTGAAAAAGGCTTAACTCATCAGATGGTACAACCAAACTTCAAAACCAAATCTTTATATCTATGAAAAAATTTAGTAAAGCTTTTAAGTAATTTATGGTAACGAAATCCTTGGCTTGATAATTTACCAGTAGTACATAGATTACGTTCGTAAAAATCAAAAACGTCACAACAGACACGGGCATAGCGAACGAGGCGTGAAATATAAACACCGTAAGATGGTGCCAAAGGAACATCACCATCTAAAAATTGGAAATTAGCAATAGGGAACGAAACATCGTCCCTTTTGTCGTAAATTTTGGTTTGGAGTTTCCCGTTTAAAACCGAAATATCTAAATCTAGGAAAGGATAGGTATAACCGTGTAAATTTGATTTAGCTTCCTTTGGGTAAATTTCAGCAGTATATTGAGAAAATTCTTGATTATTTAACGAAAAAATATCATCAAGATAACGGTAAGTCTTGTTGAATTTATCAATTAAATGCAATTTCGACGGGTCTTTACTGAAATAGGTCATAAACTGTGATTCATAACAGTACAAAAACAAGTCTACTCTTAAAGGGGCGCAATAAGTGCCCATAGGGATACCTACAACCTGTCGATAAACTTTGTTGCCGAAACGTACATAAATATTATCAAGGAAAAAATTAACAGCTTCAATCATCTCATCACACCTCCAGTAAGTATATCTAGCATATTTACCTTTCTCATTAGAGAAGAAGGCTTTAAATGAGTTGCAGCAAATATATTTGCATTCAGATTTACCAAACGACCATTCAATTAAATAGGAAAACTTTTGTTTAATAAGATAGTGTGGAAGTTTAGTGTAAAGAGTAGAAAAATCAAAACTGTCAACAGAATTAAAAGGACCATCAAATGCACGTAATTTATCCAAAACATCCAGAGAATTTTTTTACACTCCAAAAATAGTTAATTCCACTATGTTCATATATTATATATAATAGTTTATGATGAGCTCTTTGATAGTAGTTAAGGAACTTATCAAAAGCACTGAACGATTAGTTGTAGAACATTCACTAGAGGACAAGATGAAACGATATTTAAATGTTTTTTTGTGTAGTTTAGGTAACCAATACATAGTAGGGACCTTCAAATGTTCAGAAGAAGCCTTAAGCTTTGATGTGGTTATGATATGTTTGTTTACTATATGACTATCTGTGGAGCGCATGGACTTGAATGTAGATGAATTAAACATTTCATTCTTAAGAACAGCGTGTAGTATTTACGGCATACCACCACCACATTGTTTGCTGCTTTGCCGGCCGGTACAAACACAAGCCGCTTTGAAAGTTCTTAAAGTTTATTTCTTATTCTGGAAATAGGTGTATTATGTATTCTATTTTTTACTTCTAAATTATTTTCAAAATGTCATATTCTATTATATACAACATTCATACATTAATTTAGATGAAAATCACGAAATTTTATCAAATTTTCCCGTTTACACCAATTTTTACAAAACGAGGAAAAAGCATGTTTGGTGACTTGAAGAAGTTTGTCAGTTCGCTCTAATCTGCTGTCAAAACGAAAAGTTCTATGAACAAGATTGATTTTCCCGCTTGAGCCAGTACGGCGAAATAGAGAAAAACAATCGAGTTGACATGACCAATGATAATCTTTTTATCGGTATTTTCTACCTATGACGACGTTAATATTTAAATTGACAACAGCACGTTCGTCCTTAGTTTCTTGTGATCATTTTTATATCACTCTTCTGTGCTGAGAAAGCAGTCGTTAAGATCAACAGAAAATTTTGTAAAACATTGTTATTGTTTGTTTACGCTTTCACTCTTCTATATTTGTTATTATTAATATTTATCCCATCTTAAAACATGTAAATGTAGAATGTTGATTATTACATCAACAGGCAATACTATGAATAACTCACAGCATGTAAAACTTATCACAAAACTCAAAGGAGCCTACAATAGCTACGTTAGGGTTAAAAAACGTTACAATGTGCGTTCGTAGAACAATGCCGAGTTCTGTGACATATTATACTTCTGTGTAAATACACATGTACATCATATTTTGTTCTGTCATTTAAATAAATAAATACCATCCAATCCTTTTCAGTAATCCTTTTGATAAGGTTCTCTATCTTGGTAAAATGGTTTTTCGTAAAACGTCTAGTAAACATTACTGGTAATTCCCTTTTTAGTTTGTTCAAGCTGAAACTTAGAATAAATGGTATATTAATAGATAAATAACAAATGTTACAGTTGGAATATGATTTGTAAATCAATATAAAAAAAAACCAACGACCCGATATATACTCACACAATAGGTTAATATAAATACGATTGATCGCAATCTCTTCACAAAAAAAAAAAAAAAAAAACCCAGCTATATGATGGATTGATGCAAATGATAGTTTACGTTCCGGTCCGACGCTCTAACAATTCCAATAATTCTGACTTAAAGTACCATTGATCGGTATTGCTTTCCTTGTTTATAAAATGTTAAAAGTATTAAATACATCATCATGTTTTTGTTTCCCTACTTCGAACACAGATAGCCATAGCCCTGCTCTCTAAGTATTGTTTCTGTTTAATGTATTGACAACTTTGTAATTAATTTTGCTTTCAAACAGGTTTGATTAGAACGACACTGATAATTTTAATTTAGAGTGTTCCGTAGGCTTGCGTATTTCATTATAACCCTGACAGTTTAATTCAATATTTATAAGATCCTAACTTAGGTAGCGGAATTTAACATGTTCTAAGTAATTGCCCTGTCATTGAGATGAAAGAATGATAAATCAGAATCATATAAGTATAAACAAACTGCAAAACTCAGAAGTAAAGGTTGCATCAATTCATAACGTACCACAAAAACAAACAACTAAACGACAAAATACAAAGAAAGGCATGTAATTAGCTACAATCAAATCTAGTGTAAAAATGTATCAGACTCGCAGACGAAAAAGTCTGACCTTTTGCAATTAATTAATACCATCAGGATGCAGGATCAATGAGGCAACTTCAACGAATATTTCTTTTTAAATGAAGTTAACAAACCTATTACAAAAGATACACTAAACCACTAAAAGTTTTAGTTTATTTAAAATAATTTAATCAAATGACCAGTAAGAATCCTTTCCATTCCCAGATGATACTTTATCACGCGTTTCATTATATAACTATGCAGTCATGTCAGTGTTTGCTGATGCGGGCAAATAGTTTTGTTATACAAACTATTCTGAAATATAAAAGCTGCTGACTCTGGTGACGGTTCAAATTGAGAACACGAAGAAGAAATGCTGGCATTGTAAATTAATGCGGATAATTTTTTGGAGTCATCATGGTCAATGTGTAACAATATTGCTGTCTTTATAATCCGTCCTAGGTCAACAAATTTACTGACTTTTGATACGGCTATATAATTTTTTATAATAAAGTGCAAATGATCATGATTATGGTCGGTAAGTAAACGATTCTAAGATGACACCACCTCATTCATGTCATACTTTCTTTTCCTTTATTACAAGTACAAATATATTGAGTGCTGATTAATGTGGTCAAATAGTTTTGTTTAACGAGCCAGCCTGAGGTATCATAACTACTAACCTTGTATGACGAGTTTATATTTTAATACGAAGAGAACTTGCTAGCACAATAAAATTAAAGCGGACAATATTTTGTAATCACTGTGTTCTTATATTGCTGTCGTTTGTTTTATTGAATCAATCTTAACATAAAAAAAAAATACTGAGTTATTACTTAAAACGTCAAAGCATTAAGTAGAATTGGGATCTCAATCATCGAATAACTAAAATAATAAGTGTGTAAAGATGAAGAATTATACTAACAAAAATGTATTTAAGTTCTTCGATGTAACGACAAAAATGCACCGTCACCACGGGAATTTGTGTAATACAGGTACTTGTTTGGAGTCGTGCAAAGAAATTATACAATTAATCGTAAGAAATTATTAACAATATACTTTTGTTGAAATACAATTCTATTATCTAATTATGTATTTTATTACTTTTTTGTTGTATTTATATTTTCAAAATAAGTAAACGCTACGTAAAGATTGTTTCGATCATGTGTATCTTGAAATAAACAATCAAATTAATCTTTGATTTTACACGTTTGTTTTAAAAAAATCTTCTCTTGATAATTGTGTTTTTAAGCGACAGAGGTTTAGCTACATGTAGCTAGAAAACCAGGTTTAACGCACCATTTTCTACATAAGAAAATGTCTGTACCAAGTCAGAAATATGACAGTTGGTATCAATCTATTTGATGTGTTTGAGCTTTTGAATTTGCAATTTGATAAGGGACATTACTTTTTGAATTTTCCTCAGAGTTCAGTATTTTTGTGACTTTAATTTTTACTACAATTAAGATGATGGACTTATATCATTAGTGTCTCTCAAAATTGAGGATTTTGACATTTGCATTCTCTGCTCTTAAATGACAACAGCTGCAGGATGTAGACAATGTGTCGTGTTGAGTACTAATTTAATATCGGATAATGTTAGCTTCTGATTTATTATAGTGGTAATGGATTATCAAAAGCTGTAAGCTAATGTCTAAATAGTGCAGATATGACATGAACATATCTTACAAAAACTTACAAATGTAAGCTCTAAATGTAGGTTTAATTCTTAGATGACTTTAAGATGCATACATTCTTGTTGACAGAATTGCAGAATTTAACAAGGTTTTATTCTGACTTGGTTATCGAATATAATGCAAGTAAACATATTTAATTGAATTCTGTACATTACTTTTCTAAGCATGAAGCAATAATGTCAGCAGCTCCACCAGTTCCCTTCACAACTACTACTGAAATATCGCTGTTTATGGCTCTCATCACATGTTTTAGTGTCTTTAAATCACCATTTACCACCAATAAAACTACTGGAACTCGAATTGCTTAAGAAAAAATTATAAATACATATAATTTTTACTATTTTTTTTTTAAAACAAAAGCTTATATTAAAGTTTAACCAAGATATCTAGCCACGTAGCACTACGACGGAATAATTACATAAATTCTGATTCCCATCTTATCAATCATCCTAAAAATTGTTAGTTTTAATATTTAAGTATTGTTGTCTATCTAATTTGATAAAACTAAACTAATACACTTACATAACCTCTAACAGAAATACTATATAGAAAACATATACATGTATATGAGAAGGTGATAGAGCTCATGGTTACATGGTCTCAGAGAAAATATTGTCAACAAAGGCAAGGTTGAAAATGTTTTTGTTTTATGGTAATCAATCTTCTCTATAACCTTCACAGCTATGTGTTGTTCAATTTATTGTGCTGAATGTTCAATCATTACTATTTTTCCAATTTTAAATGAAGTATGAAGTCATGTACATAACAACATTACAGCTATTAGAAGTCACAGAAGTGAGGCATTATGCCCCTTTTTTATTTTGACATTCTATGAAAAATATCTGAGGCAAAAACGTACAACTGTATCATTGTCTTCAAACATTTTACAAAAAAAAAATATCTCCCCCGTAAGCAATTGGATGGAATAAATAATCTCAAGCGTACTGGCTAATATTAATCTGGCATTACATTGATAAGCATAATAAAATAAATAATTACATGTAAACATCAATAACTTTCAACGTTGTAAGGATTATATTTACTATTAGTTCTTCTCATTCAAACAATAAACCACTACTTCAACATAGCAGGATATTGTATTTTGTCTATAAAAATGACGAAAGACTATGTTAAAATACTTATACTTAGATGATTGTTTGGTAGATTGAAAAGGCTGTTTATTCTTTTATTGATGTTCAACAACTGTTTCATAATATAACTAACCTTTCTTTATTTTGTTTAAGTGCACAATTATATTAACTAAGGATATTCATTTTGTCGTTTTACATCATATTCTACTATGACAATTTAATTGTATTGATACCACGTTCTTCTCAGAAATTCACGGGGCTATAAACGTTTTGAGCGTATTAAAGTTTTATCTTACTTTGCAACATTCTGGATTCCTCTTTACCATCTTGAAACGATACTCGACAATTTGAGTTGATATACGTTTCGATATCGAGTAACTGGAAGATATTATAAAATGTGATTACAAAAACATAACCTTTACCTAATTAGTTATCAAAGGTACCAGGCTTATAATTTAATACGCCAGACGCGCGTTTCGACTATATAATACTCATCAGTGACGCTCAGATCAAAATAGTTATAAAACCAAACAAGTACAAAGTTGAAGAGTATTAAGAACCCAATTTAAAAGCGACTAACATATAGAAACACAATCAGATACAAATAAGTCTGAATCCTCACAGTACAATAATCGTGCTTAAGATTTAGAAAAAAAAATCCTTGTACACAAATGAACATAACAAATGTAAATAACTGTCAACCCTGACCAAATTTGATTGATTAAATTTTGTGAATGAAAATTTACTGTATGTTTGATTGAACTTTGGCAAACTGTGAAACTGCTAGAAAATGAAAAGTATATCATACGTGTTATATAAGAAGTATCCATATACTCCAAAACTCTAAATGTAGATGTTTCTGTTTTGGTCAGTATGGAAATACTGAGACTCATGTATATCTACTTTTAATAAAGTCAAATTGTATAACCATAAATTAGCTCTCCTGGTAAATATGCATCTTTAAATTAAAATATACGATATGCATATTAAATAAGGCATGTTGAACATTATTTTGTTTTTGCATGTTCTTTTTCATACATTCTATTTTGCAAAAAAAAAAATATAGTTTAATGTGTGTGTTCAATCAGGCGACACTGTTATCTAGAATCATTGTAAAAAGTTTTAATAAGTTTTATTTATAAAGTACAAACCAAGTTTTTCTGTTTTTGTTTCTGTCCACCAGTGGATTGCTTTTCGTTCTAAATAAAGAAAATTAACTAGTAATCAAAACAATATTTTTTTGCTGATTGATGATATATAACAGAGTTTTAAACCAACATATACATATATACATTTTGCAACCTTGCAATGGTGAGTCATTCCCATCTATGAAATACATTTACCACTTTGTATGACATTTTGCGGTTAATTTTAGGGAAAACATTATTTGTATATAGATATAGGAAGATGTGGTGTGAGTGCCAATGAGACAACTCTCCATCCAAATAACAATTTATAAAAGTAAACCATTATAGGTCAATGTACGGCCTTCAACACGGAGCCTTGGCTCACACCGAACAACAAGCTATAAAGGGCCCCAAAAGTACTAGTGTAAAACCATTCAAACGGTAAAACCAACGGTCTAGTATATATAAAAAACGAGAAACGAGAAACACGTATAAATTACATAAACAAACGACAACTATTGTACATCAGATTCCTGACTTAGGACAGGTGCAAACATTTGCAGCGGGATTAAACGTTTTAATGGTACCAAACCTTCTCCCTTTTTCTGAAACAATAGTATAACATCACAACATAGAAAAACACACGATAAAACATCAATTGGAAGGCTTAACTCAATCAAAAACGTAAATTAACACACTATGAACGAATAAATTCGATCTGTGATACCTGAAAGTAAATACATAGTTAATAAAATATTAGGGACAAACATTCATAGTTGTTTAAATTGATTTCGAATCATAACTTTATTATTAACTAGTTGTTTGACAGTTTCTGTTTTTTTTTTTTTCAGAATAAAAAGTTAATTAACTGGTCGTTTGAAACATTTTTTTTTAAAGATGCAAACATTCTAAAATAAATTTTACACAATTATATGTAATTACTAGCCGTTCAGCTGAAGTTTGAAGGCTACATTGCAGAATGATGTTAAATGTATATAACTTAAATATGTTTATCTCATGAATTCATATTGTCTCTCTTGTAGTCCGTTCGATTCCTAAATAGACTTTTGACAATTAGATAAATAAGGATTTTCGGAAAATAAACGATTTGTTCAAGTAATGAAAGGGTGAACTTTTTCACGTGGTTTTCTCGCACATTGGATCAATTGCTGTAAATATTTATATTTCTTTTTGTATTTCTTTGTTTCAAATTTGTTTGTTTTTATAGTGATTAAGTTTATAATACAATGTTGACTGTTATACACCTATTTTGACATTTTTACCTTTTATGTCTGTTTGTTTTTTGTTTACACATTGTTGTCAATTAAATAATTTGATAATGGAATTGTATGCTACTGTCATACAAGTCAGACGTATAGCTAGCTAGCTATAAACTAGGTTTAATCCACCATTTTTTACATAAGATAATGCCTGTTCCAAGTCTGAAGTATGACAGTTGTTATTCATTCGTTTGATGTGCTTGTGATTTGATTTTGTCATTTGATTAGAGACTTTCCGTTTTGAATTTTCTCGGAGTTCTTTTTTTGTGATTTTAATTTTTGCTTTATCTTAATCTTACATCTTGAGAAACAAAAACAAAACTGTTTTAAAAAATACTTTACCCTTCTCATGTGGTTGTACACATTTAACTCAATTTTTCTTTCCGTAATTATACTTTCATCTTTTCATATATACATAAAAATGAATTTAAAACAATGTTTATTGTTATAAATAAATAGATATTCAAATGTATTGCTAATATTACTGCATCTATGTTTGATGTGTTGTATTTGTTGTAATTCTTGAAAATAATAAAAATTAAAAAAAATATTAAAAAAAAGAAAATAAAAAAAGAGTGTTATGTATAAAAGCAAAACATTAACAGCTTGATATTCCGGAGTATCAAATGCTAAAAGATCAAGAACACCTTAATGTACTTTTTTGGTAATCATTTTATTACACTTTTCTGTTGTAATAGATAGATAATGAAAAAGTCGAAAAAGTTATCATCAAGAGCCACACACCAGTGTTTAAGTAATATACGCAGTTTTTTATAGATATCGTTAAACGACAGTGACAACATTAAAGATATATCATACAACAACATTATGTTGACACAATGGTCTACTCACTTCCTGTACTAATTCGGTTCCTTGTTCTTTTCCATGGTCCTTAATTAAACAAACATATTTAGCTATCATACATGTATCACACATTTAAATATTGTGCTTGATTGTTATTTTCTAATCTAAAGTCTTCTTACGCTGTGCATTTACACGAAAGTTTGAGGAAAAAATGTGTTATGTTTGGTGTTGTCTAGACGTACATGTAAAGATTTGGTTCCTTGCATAACAGTCATTCCAATTCAGCAATGAGCTAATTGCGCCCCTTTAATAGCAGACTTGTTTTGTGCTGTTTTGAATCACAGTTTATGGCCAAACTCAGTAAAGACCCATCTAAACTGCATTTAATTGATAAATTCAACAATACTTACCGTTATATTGATGATATTTTTTCGTTAAACAATCAAGCATTTTCTAAATATACTGCCGAAATTTACCCAAATGAACTTACTTTAAATAAATCAAATTTAACAGTTAAAAACTGTCCTTTCCTAGATTTAGATATTTCGATTTTACACCGGAAAATCCACACTAAAATTTTTTTTCTTTCCCTATTGTTAATTTTTCCCTTTATGGATGGTAATGTTCCTTTGGCACCATCTTACGGTGTTTATATTTCACTAGTATGCTATGCCTGTGTCTGTTATGACGTTTTTGCTTTTAATGAACGTAATCTATGTATTGCTTGTAAATTATTAAGCCAGGGATTTCGTTACCACAAATTACTTAAAACCTTTACTAGGCATTGGGTAATGCAAATTTGTAATTGTAATGCATGGTAATGCATTACATTTTTCAAATTAATTGCATGTAATGTGTAATGCAGCAATTTTTGCATTACATGTAATTGAAATTTAATGCATTACTTGTGAAAAAATTTCATGCATTACATTGCATTACGTCTGGCGTAAATAAAATATTTAATCCAGGTATCTTTAATGAGTTTATTTACAACCACTGGGACGATGCCACTGCTGGTGGAGTTTTAATTCCCCGAGGGTATCACCAGGCCAGTAGTCAGCACTTCTGTGCTGACATGAATTATCATTGAAATGGTCATGTTTATAAATTAACTGTTTACAAAATTTTGAATTTTTGAAATACTAAGGCTTTTCTAACTCAGGAATAGACTACCTTAGCTGTATTTGGCAAAACTTTTAGGAATTTTGGTCCTCAATGCTCTTCAACTTCGTACTTTATTTGGCCTTTTTAACTTTTTTGGATTGGAGCGTCACTGATGAGTCTTTTGTAGACGAAACGTGCGTCTGGCGAAATACAAAATTTAATCCTGGTATCTATGATGAGTTTATTTACATGGCATTACTTTTTGCACATACTATAAATCTTTCACAGATTGTTTGAGATTCAGCTAAAGCAGAATTTTAGATTTCTGGATTAATTAAGAACATAATCATTTGGTAATGGCTTTTTTTAATCTGAAAAAACACTACTATAAAAGTGTTTAATTGTTTTCAAAACATCAATGAATACCTTGTCATGATTAAATAACAGAAAATTGACCATTGTCATTTACACTAATTAGTTTGTTTGACAATCTTTTCACCATTTTGACACTTGGTCATAAATTAAGCTCTTTGTTTATTATATAATTAAGAAAGAAATTCCCAGTAAATATTTTTGATTAGAATTAAAAAACAAATGTATATTTATAAAAGTGAAGTTTACATTAGTTAAAATAAATATTAAACTTCATCTCTGTAATTTATGTTTAGAGAAAACACGGAGATGTATACCTTGAGACCCTTATGATGTAAAAAATATAATGGTTGTATTGAATAGACTTTTTGCTTGATACTTAAATTCAATATGTATACGGAACAGTTATTGCATATGCTACATGTAGAATCTTTTGTGACTTCATGTTGGTTTTCAAAATGTTTGATTTTTTTTCACTTAGGTAATAATAACATTTCCAAAATTAATGTAATGTGTAATTCAATGCATTACTTTGCTAAAGTAATTGTAATATAATGCATTACTTTGATAAATAAAATTGAGAATAGAAATGGGGAATGTGTTAAAGAGACAACAACCCGACCATAAAGCAGACAACAGCCGAATGACAATAATACATAAATTAACAAAGGACTACTAGCAGTTACTGACATGCCAGCTCCTGACCTTAATTAAACTGTTTGCAAGATTATGGCTTCAGCATATGAATATCAAGCACAATTCCTCCCGTTAGGGGTTTAGTATTATACCATCATAAAATATATGAGAAGAACATAACCCGTGTCATGCCAACAACTGGTTTTAGAATAAATATGTTTAATTCCGATGCAAAGACCCTATAAGTGAATCAATATTAAAGCCAAAATATGCAATCTTTAATGACCTGACAACAGTATCGTAACTATATCCCTTCTTAATAAGTCTATGTAAAGGTTTTGTTAGCTTTTGAGGTGAATACTGACATTTTTGTGCTTTGTAAAGAATATTACTATAAAAAATTGGATGTGAAATACCTGAACGTATAAGATGCTACATGTTGATGCATGTAATTGTAATTGTAATTTAATGCATGCTTTTGTCAAAGTAATTGTAATATAATGCATTACATTGCAATGCAATTCGCCCCATGCCTGACCTTTACTAAATTCTTCCATAAATATAAAGATTTGGTTTTGAAGTTTGGTTGTACATTATTTCAAACGGGATAGCACATCCTCATTTTTACGGAAATGTTGTTTACCTTGCCCGGAAATTTAGAAACCAACCTGGTAAACTTATCGATCCTTTAAATAAACTTATTCTAAAAGGTTACCAATTCAAGACTGTAATTAGATCATTGAATATTGTTTTTATTGGTATCAATATTAATTTTGTTATCAGTAAATTAAAAACAAACTAAATATTATTGTTATATACATATACACAATCATAGATCTACATTCTGTCGATACCTATATCTTGGCTATGCACAAGGTTTTTCCCTGACTGTTTATGACGTCTTTACACTAAATTCATTGGATGTTGGATGCGTATGGATTGATAATTTAGTCTTAGATGCATGTTTTTTTTTATTAGTTGTTAGTGGCTTTGAACTACATGTAGCTGTCAGTAATCTCAGATATGTACTTAGTGCCTTTTTGTTGATGGGATATAGAAATACCCGGCCACTTCCACTCTGTGTAGTATTTCTATTTGTATCCATCTGATGAGTTAAGCCTTTTTTCAACTGCTTTTTATAGTTCGTTCTTATGGTGTAATGTTACACCACTGTCAAAGGTTAGGGGAGGGGCGGGAGCCCGCTAACATGTTTAATCCCGCCACATTCTGTATGTATGTGTCTGTCCCAAGTCAGGAGCCTGTTATTCAGTGGTAGTCGTTTGTTGATGTGTTACATTTTTGTTTTTCGTTCATTTTTTGTACTTAAATTAGATTGTTAGTTTTCTCGTTTGAATTGTTTTTACATTTGTCATTTCGGGGCCTTTTATATCTGACTATGCGGTATGGGCTTCGCTCATTGTTGAAGGCCGGACGATGACCTATAGTTGTTAATTTCTTAGTCATTTGGTATCGTGTGGAGCTGTCTCATTGGCAATTATACCACATCTTCTTTTTTTTATATGTTCTTCTCACTAGTAAAACAATTTTGTAGTCGTTCAGAACACTTTCAGACTTCTCCAGTGTTGTCCAACCGTGATTATTTGCATGTTTGAATCAAAAACATATTAAATTGTATAAACATCACTCAAACATCAGTTGATTGACTGGTACAAGTATATGAAATATAAAATAAACTCTTAACATTGATTTTGTATTTGAAAAATTATGGAATAAATGAATATACATATACATGTAATATAAGTACAGTTGTGAGAACTTATTATCCTACATCCTGTAAATACTGCTAACTTATATTATGGTATTGCCATAAGTCACTAGATTCTCATATTTCCTAATTTAGTCTAAGAAAACATGGTATAAATTGAATTTAACTAGCTTTTAGTAACCGCGAGTACTCTTATTGTGGTGCTTTGTTTCTAATTTTGATGTTAGTGGTTTTTATGACCCTAACCGACTTTTTGAGTTAGGTGTATTGCACTGATTTTTAATTTGTTCTAATGTTGTGCTGTTATACCACTTTGTCATTTTAGGGGAGGTTTAAGCTCTAAGAAACATGCTTGAAACCGCCACATTCATTATGTGCTTGTCCCAAGTCAGGCGCCAGCAGTTTAGGGTAAATTTTGGTCCATGTCTGTCATATAATTTTGTTATTTGCTTTGTTATAAATTAGGTCGACGTTTTCTAGTTTCACATTTTCCATGTTGGGATCTTATTGAAGTATGATTATTGTAAAAGAGTTTGAATAATCAAACGGATTTATTGTGTATGGTTTTATAAAGCAAACGGCATAAACTCCGATCTAGATGTAAAGTATGCAGATGTTTGAAACAAATGTTGGCTAGCGTATTTTCACTCTTGTTTTCGTTCAAAGTTTAGAGTTTACCAAACATAAAATTAAGAAAATTTAAAAGGCAAACATCGTGAAAATAGGATTTGGTTTGTTCACTCAAAATAAATGTTTCATGACCTCTAAGACGACTTACTGATGTATGCACGGAGGAGTATCCATATGTGTGTGGTAAATCGCCAATAAGAGAACACTTCTTAACAACACTGTGAACAAAAGTTGTGTCTTTTTCTTTATATATAAAACCACATCCTATAAAAAAAAAGCATTGTGTACAGGTTGAACGCATGTTTTCTTTATGTATAATTATAATGTTATGAAACGATTTTTGAATTATCATGTTGTTTTGTCAAAACATCACTGTATTTGCAAATTTTCATACAATTTGGTATTTCTTCCGTCTCGTATCATTGTCAAATTGCGTCATAAAGTCACTTCTTCTGTCACATCTTTTCCTCGTGTTTACATATCTTCTAATCAAGGCGACATTTGAGGAAATAAAGGAAAGTTGTTTGAATAATTTGTTTAAAACTTCAGTTATGTTTCTCAAAGCGACAAGCAGTTGACTAATGCCTATAGGAAAAATATGAAGTTAAATTTAGATTTTTTTACTTGCGGATGGCCTTTTTTAACCAGTCCCAACGTTCGATGTAAATCGTTTGGGCAATTTATTAACATTGTTATTCCTTCCGTTCTGAAGTTCATGGCAATGACAAAGCGGTCCTATGTTCGACAACAGAGACCACATTTTGTGAAAGAGAGGCAAAAGATATAAAAGAGATATGCAAACTGATAAGCCAGGATGATACCGATCATGCAATGGCAAAAAAGAAAAAAAGGAAACGACGAAAACGACGAAAACAACATAAAATTGAGAATGGAAATGGGGAATGTGTCAAAGAGACAACAACCCGACCACAGAACAGACAACAACAGAAGGTCACCAATAGGTCTTCAATGCAGCGAGAAATTCCCGCACCCGGAGGCGTCCTTAAGTTGGCCCCTAAACAAATATATATACTAGTTCAGTGATAATGGACGTCATACTAAACTCCAAATTATACACAAGAAACTAAAAGTAAAAATAATACAAGACTAACAAAGGCCAGAGGCTCCTGACTTGGGACAGGCGCAAAAATGCGGCGGGGTTAAACATGTTTATGAGATCTCAACCCTCCCCCTATACCTCTAGCCAATGTAGAAAAGTAAACGCATAAAATACGCACATTAAAAGTCAGTTAAAGAGAAGTCCGAGTCCGATGTCAGAAGATGTAACAAAAGAAAATAAACAAAATGACAATAATACATAAATAACAACAGACTACTAGCAGTTAACTGACATGCCAGCTCCAGACCTCAATTAAACTGATTGAAAGATTATGTCTTCATCATATGAATATCAGGCACAATCCCTCCCGTTAGGGGTTTAGTATCATACCATCATAAAATATATGAGAAGAGCATAACCCGTGTCATGCCAACAACTAGTTTTTAAATAAATGTATTAAATAAAATAAACATACATTACACAATACACAACAAAGAAAACTAAGACTGAGCAAAACAAACCCTCCACAATCCGTGGGTGATCTCATATTCTCCAGAAGGGATAACTGAACATGTTCCATAAGTGGCACCCATCGTGTTGCTCATAGCAGTACACATTCGGTGATAGTTCTCATCGGTAGGTAAAATTCGAGGAAAAGAGGATGAGGTTACATGCAAATTGTTAATAGTATAAAACTTTAGGAATTACTTAAACAAAATGTTTTTGCCTTTCTGAATAACTCCAGTTCTGTTTAAGCGACAACAATGTATGTGACCCCTATGACATTTTCAGACTGCCGTCATTTGAGGGAAAGGCGTCGTCAACCACAGATTATGTGGATTCATTAATATTTGTTGGATTCAAATAGTGTGGATACTTGGAATCCTCGAATCTAAATGTTCAACGAATAACAAATTTTCAAAAGGAATGTATGCCCAGAAATGCAAATTATTATCCATCAACAAAAATTGTACCAACAAAAAAAAAGAGTACTGTAAATTCAGAAATTATTGCGAGGTTTTTATTAATGCGAATAATGCGACTGGGTGAGTATCGCAATAATAAGAACTCGCATTTTGAAACATAGATTATATGCAGATTTTTTTGTAAACGCAATAATTAAACTCGCAATGTTGTCCATTCGTGAAAAATCGCAATAATAAATGCACGCAATAATTTCTGAATTTACAGTATTACAAAATCTAAAATATTGCGTAACACTATGTAAAGGGACATTTGAGTTATTTCTTTAATTCAGGTGAGTCTGCATGATTTTAATAATCAAATATTTAAATTAATATTTGTTTTTTGTTGTTGCTAAAATGTAGAAATTAATATGTCAAAATATTGAAGAACATGCGCATTGGAACAAGCTGCCTTAAAGTTTGATTTTTTTTCGTAATGTTTTTATAAGTTCATTGAACAAAAGATGTATGTCCTTCTTATAAACATTTATTAAGTATATTTCTACTGTATGTGTATATCTTCCATTATGTTGAACAATTTTGGGGAATTAGTTCTCTACTTGAATTAATTTTCAGAAATGTAACGGACGTGTACAATGTAAGTTTTGGTAGATTTTGCAAACAAATTATTATATTGGAATTATATTTTCTTTTCAATTTGAGACACCTGTTAATAATAAGTGTTTCTTAGGCTATAATAATTGCAATTGCAATTATTTAAATAAAGTGAACTAAGATGCAAAATACTTTCTAAATTTCATGAATAAATATTTCGAATGGATCTGTCTAAAAAATGCAATTGTCTTAGGAAAGAAACTTAGCTTTTTCTTAAGTGCTATGAAAATATGTAAACTATGTCCACTAACCATAGTAAAGTAACACTTTTTTTTGTTATTCTATGGAATCTGTCTTTTCTTTCAGTAAAATTGAAAATGGAAATGGAGAATATGCCAGAGGGACAACAACCCGACTAAAATGCAGATAACAGCCGAAGCCCACCAATGGGTCTTCAATGCAGCGAGAAAATCCCGCACCCGGAGGAGGTCCACAGCTGGCCCCTCAATAGAAATGTGTTCTAGTTCATTACAAATGGACGTCACATTAAACCCCAAAACATATAAATGAACTAAAATTTAAAAAAAAAACATACAAGACTAACAAAGGCCAGAGGCTCATAACTTGGGACAGGCGCAAAAATGCAGCGGGGTTAAACGTGTTTTGTGAGATCTCAACCCTCCCCTATAAATCTAGCCGAATGAAGAATAAAGAAACACATAGCAATACGTACAGTAAAACTCAGTTTAAAAGAGGTCCGAGTCCAATGTCTGAATAGGTAACAAAAGAAACTAAGTAAATTGACAAATGTTTTGACTAGTTTGTGATATCGAAAACCCTGGTGTAAAACATAGAATTCTTTCGTTGAATCAAATACGTTGTTACATACACGGGCGAATCGAACAAGTTGAGATATATAAACAAGTGTCTTCTAGATAAATATTCAACACATATTTAAGTTATTTGCACGCATAAACCCAGACATTTCAAGTTTAGTCATATAATATGTTTTTTTTCACAGATCCGTTGATTTTTTGTTATTATGAATTAAGCCAGTCATATAACAAGCACATTGGTAAGGTTTCGGCGTTTAAGACTGCACGAAGACTAGTCTTAATCGTTGGATATTTTCAATTTAACTAATACATCATTTTCTTGCAATACATTATTACTCATTGTTATTTAGGTTGGTATCAACAGCATATTTCAGGTGAGAACATGGTTAATGAACAGCAAGTGTAATATTAAGTTAAAATACACATATGCAAATAATGATTGGTTCTGATATGCCTGTTGTCCTTAGTATGACTTAAACCTGCGAAGTCCATATCTAAATTGCAGACATGACTTACTTCCAGCAAATCTTGCTACATGATTTAGGGCTTCCTTCAACAATGAATTATCGGCCCATTCGTACGTTGGAGTCCATTCATTATAGGCACCAATCACAGAAACGACTACTCTTGGCTCACCAAAAGTCTTCATTTTAACCCATATATTACGCAAAACATTATATAAATCTGGATTATCTGGTGATGAACCAGGCTGAGGTTGGTCTGAAGTCTGCGTTGTTGATCGCTGGAGAATAGATATGTGTTAACAAGATAGTATTATTATAATTATATTTATGACAATAGCAGCTTATTTTTTTCTTTTCAGAACTATTATTATAATATAATGATAAACGATTCCCTTAGTAATAACAACGAACAGAAACATCATATGCTAAGAAAATAGCTAGTTTGTTCACGCAACTTATCAGTTGCCAAGGCTAATGCATTCTGTCTGCAAATAAATGGGATGTATTCTATTAAGATTTGTTTTAGTCTTTTATATTACTCTAATATTGAATTGGACGTACGTGTTAAGCTCCTTTTTTATGCAAAATTTTATAAAAGTTCATTTGTTCTTGTTTAGGTTTAGTTTATTTCAAAACGGACAACTCATCGATGTGATTAGATTTATTGAATTTATTTTCTTTATTATGTTTATATAATAAGAATGCTCATATGTAATGTGCGATGATAATTTGATTAAACATGTTTAGATGATAATCGACGAACTATTTACGCTGAGACCAACGGTGATTCAGGAAATTTCTCTTTATAGAATTCAATTTGTATTTCTAAACAGCTACAAATTGCATATCATGTGACAACACTGTGTGTAGTTCTCATTTGCCAACAGTTTGCACTTATTTACCTATGAAATAGAGCAAACATTTTATAGCGTAAAATTTAACATTAAGCTTAAGACTATGACTTATAATTTCGTCAATGCACACTTCTATACTACTTTGACAAATGTTACTACATATGGGCAGTTAATGATATGATGTATCAAGAAATCCAAAAACATGTATTTGCATATCCGTAAACGGAAATCGGAACCGTTTGTACTGCATTTTAACGCAATCTATCATTGGTAAGTAATAACGGTAACGGTATTATTGTGTTTGAAAACATTTAGCCGAAACGATTCATAGTAAGGTTGCCTATAAAATTGAAAATGAATTTATATAAAACACATCATGAACAAACAAACCATATGGTTTATATCTAGAACATGACGTTCCTTTATGAATGTGACTGGTGTTTTATTAATAACGGACTCTTCGATGTGAATTTTCCTTGGAGTTCGTTTTTTTTGTTATTCTACGTTTTAGGTTGCATTTCTGTAAATATTGACAATGCATTTTCCCATAGGAACTCCCTTTACGGCTAAAACTGTACCACTTTTACTATGAAGTTTTGAAAAAAAAATATATCCTAGAATGGAAAGTTCATAATTATGCACTACTATTTTTTTCAAAGGTCAAAATATAGGGCTGTGCGGCATATTTTCAACGTTTATATGCCCAGAACTTCTAAGAGTTTAAACTAACACTAAATTTCTTAACTACCCCTACCTCGACTGTAGGGTTACCACATATTTCAATATAAACAATATTCACATGTATATTTACTGGTAACATTCCCAAGTTATGTCTCTATTAGGTGCAACCTACAGATCAGAACTGGGAACCAGTATGTAAACAAAATCTATTATCTATGAATATTCTAAATCTCCCCAAAAGAGGCGTGGTTTGAGAAACAGCTGTATTTACAAAGTGCAACCTATACAAACATTTATTCAAATAGAAAACTCTCTAAAAACACTTTTCCTCACATGAATACTCACTTATCAGAATTATAGCCTTAATGAAATTACTGCATATACTCTGAGTTTTCTTTTACTGTACATTTTATACCCCCTCCCCTGTTTCAATTTTTTAGAGAATTTGAAAACAAGACTTTAATTATTGCCAGCTTACCCTATTTGCATGTTTTCTGACATAAAAATGCCTAGAACTGGTTTAAAACTGTTCTGATAACATATTGAAAGCATTTTAGAATATTGTAAATATAATGTTTAGCAGTCAATCATTCCAACATTCAAGATTATATAAATTATCCAATCCTGCCCCTGTCTCCAGTCCACATCTTACTGTATGCCTATTTGTTAATAAAAGTTCACATTTACTGCCTCAAATGGTCAGTTTAGAATTCTTGTCACAACAGTATCATCTGTAACCATATATCTGACACAATTTAGCTAATATATGAACTAGAAGTGTTAAAACAAAGCCATATTTGCAATAGTTGTATGTATGCAGATACCAGTCTGATGTATAAATTCACTTAAAATGTTATAGAGATGATTTCTAACATCTGATTTTTGCATAACTTCCAAGCACAATTATTGGTTTCTATATAAAGACCTTTAAAATCATAAAATCATAGCATTTACAAGTTAAATTATTTGTTTTATGACCCAGGGGGTAAGCAATTTTCTCTGTTTTTCCCCCTGGGGCCTCAAATTTCCTAAATTGTTCTGCTGTTTCTAGCAATATGGAATATTTAGTACATATTCAGGATAGAACATACTATTGTAAGTTTTGTTGAGATATTTTTATATTTCTAGCTTGTATTTTTTATGCCGCGGTGACAAAAAAGCAGATTTAGGTGTTACGGCTTACTTTTGGGTTATCGACAGGACAAAAACACCCCACTAATAATATTCAGGAAGTATCTATGAGTTTCAATGACTGCGAATAGTAAATATAAGCACTTCTAAACAATTTAACTTACAAATATGCATATATTATGAATTTATTTTGCATTCAGGCCTTTAAGTAAACTATGCATACTGTAAACTGTGAATTTATGCTGAGTCATCATATTTAAGGCCCACGATTTTATCAGTCTTCATGAAATATTTATAAAACTTCATATTTGAGTTAATTTCATTAAAATCTGTGATATAAACCAATTTGGTTAAATTCTGTATGTTCTCTTATTTCACCCAATATAGGTTGCATTTCTGTAAATATTGACACGCATTTTCCCATAGGAACTCCCTTTACGGCTAAAACTGTACCACTTTTACTATGAAGTTTTGAAAAAAATCATATCCTAGAATGGAAAGTTCATATGCAATACTATTTTTTTCAAAGGTCAAAATATAGGGCTGTGCGGCATATTTTCAACGTTTATATGCCCAGAACTTCTAAGAGTTTAAACTAACACTAAATTTTTTAACTACCCCTACCTCGACTGTAGGGTTACCACAGATTTCAATATAAACAATATTCACTTGTATATTTACTGGTAACATTCCCAAGTTATGTCTCTATGAGATGCAACCTACAGATCAGAACTGGGAACCAGTATGTAAACAAAATTAATTATCTATGAATATTTTAAATCTCCCCAAAAGAGGCGTGGTTTGAGAAACAGCTGTATTTACAAAGTGCAACCTATAGTCCATAACTATGACATCTTGCAATGTGGTAAATGTAATTAAGTGTCACATGTGAATACTCGTGAACATGACCGGTCAGCCAGTGCGATCGCCTGGTTTGCTTTTATAACATTCATATTTCCAGAATTTCATACACTATACTGCTATACACTAAGTACTAATTATAGTTAACGCTTAGTACACAGAGCGACGATTTAACCCTTCATTTAAAAAACTGCAATTCCCAAACAAATTTGATAATACAAATAAACCTCAGCAACCGAGAATGCTTTTTATGTGCGTAATATTCTTATTTCGTATTACAAGGACAAATTTTTGTTTTACTTTGGTTAATGGATATACTAAAATCATATGTTAGTAGGAAACACCTCGATATAAATCTGATGGTGGCTTACATTTTTTTTTTATGTTATCACTGAAATGACAAGGTAATAATATTAAATTTAGTTTTCATAATATCTGTTTTAAAGAAAGATGAAATACCGAATCGCCATCGATGATAACTTTGCTACATATAAGTAATTTATTTAAAAAAAACCGACGTATTCTGGTCTTTTTCAAGTTTAATTCTTTTGTCTTACTAAAGTGTTATGCATTTAGAATTGCAAAAATCGTAAGATAAATCAGAAAATATATTCAAGTCGGCCTGCTTTCATTCTTTGTTTCTTTGTTTACAAAAATAGGTATACCATAATTTTTTCCTGACACCCAATTTGCATGTTGTTTCCTCACTCAAGCATGTAAAATGTATGTTGAATAAGGATTCAATGTACTTTCAGAAGATATTCAAACGCTTTAATAAGTCATGCAATTGAACAATTCACGTTCCACTTCATAAACTTCCGACACACCTGAACTTAACAGTGATCGAAAATGCAGAATTCTAACAGAAGTTATTCAAACCTTAATCCGATCACATTTTACATATTGTCTAAACCAATGTTATATCATACTTTTAGACGATCAGAAATATTAAATTGGGAGAAGTAGTACGCTCCTTCAATTCAAAGTAGGATAATAAAATGGGGAAACTTGGGTTCCTTTTTACAATGTTTAAGGGAAAATTTATATAAAAAATAAAGGAATGGATTTCAGCGCAAATGCGAAGAACAGACACATTAAATGCAAATCTCACTTTTCAATTCATTTTAATATTGACGTATGTTCTATCTATTTTCTTTTTGTGCTGTTATCACGGCAAAACTGTTGAATTCTCATATAATGATACTGTTGGTATTGATAAATCTGTATTCTGACTTTCTGACAGACTCACAAAAAGTGAATCTACATGGATGATTAGCCATTGACAAACATTTATTATAAAATAACTATACTTTATATGAAACAGAAAAATGAAATGCCTGATACTCCGACAACATTATTCTACTTTCTGTAAGAGAATTGTTTTGAATGGAAACTTGATTTTCAAAAGGAATAGCTGATTTAATTTTTGAACGAATATGACTGACGGTATAAACAAACAATAATTTAAAACAACATGTACAATCAAGCAACATGACAATATTTTTGAAAAGACTGAGTATATTTTCATATCAAAATATATATGATGATATTTTATATATAAACTATTTCTTATGATCATGATAATATTGAGATGCAGCCATTTTATAGTACTGAATTGTAATTTCGAAATAGTAGATAATTGCAAACATCATGCCTAGTTTGTGATAACTTCAAAGTGTGTTTTTAAAACACTCTTGTCTGCTCCCAGTTTGGAATATCATTTGCTTTCAGTGTAATCGTCGAGAATTAGTAATTCATCGGCTGGATTTGGTAATATAGGATATTTGTCATACATAGAACGATAAATGTCAAACAGTATTTTTCTTAGGTTAAATACTAATGAGAAGCGTAATTACATACCTCTTTCCGCCTTTTCTTCTTTTCTCCTCTAAATCTTGTTGTATCCTGTTTTGAAACATACATAATTATTTTGTTGACCATTTGACGGTTGGTACACTCTATATATATCGTGCGTACGACACACTTTCTGAAGTAACCTTTATTTAGAACGTTCATGACAAAACTTTTGAAAGCCATGTATGTAAACATATATGACCCAAAAGGGACTTTCAATTTATAGGTACATTCATCTAAAGTTGCCTAAAGGAGTTCCTTAACAATTATTCATTTAGCAGCATACATTTTTAAAACCGTTCCTACGGTTTTATAAAAATATTATTTAAGACAGATAAACAAGAAATAAGGCCTTTTTAATATGTGTAATGTGAATTGCTTAATTGTTATGAATAATATTACAGTGAATAAAGGAGATTTTGTTATTTTCGTACATCTTATTTTTTCGCAGGTGTTTTAAAAATGTTCTATGTTTTTTTTTTCAATCGGATACGCATTTCCTTGAACATTAAATGTAAGCAAGAAAAGAAAATATTTGTAATATATCTAATTAGCTCTTTAATATAACTGTTATTAAATTGCAATGTGCTTGCCAAAATGATTAGAATGACACTAAAATGTTGGTTAATTGAGATGAAAGAGACACTTAAACATGAGTAAATGTAAATTAGGAGTAACACGAAACATGTTTTTCTAACTGGTATGTTTCTACATTTGTTTCAATATTTCTAACAAAAAATTAAGATTGCTTGCATGATAATACGACTAAAAATATAAAGAAAAACGACTACATATAGACTGTATCCTAGATGTAATTTTTGGAAGTTTAAATTAATCTGATTTTATCTAGCGTTCTAATTACTTGAAGACACTAGCCACTTGTCAGAATCTGAACAGCAAAGAGCAAATACATACAGTTGAAAAACATGTTGAAATCTTTCGTGTGTTATAATGCGTGCTTTGCAATTTAGGTGTTTTGATGGCCTCTGCGAAAAAAAAATGTTTGCACAAATTAAAGGAAAAATGGGTAAACGAAATTACGACAGCAAGTTAAAGAAAAAAAAAGAAACATAGAACATAAGGGACAGGTGTCTTAATCTTATGTTATCAAGAGTATAAAAAAGATTTGACCGATACTATCAAAGATCGACCACCAACCTTTATCTCTATTAAGATAGAAGAAAACCAACCGCAAATAATTGTTTCACTTTGAAAAACTTCACTAGTTTTTTTTTATAAAATGTTAGTCTCAACATAATCTGGACTGATCTTAAGTGCTCCAGACGGGTATTCTGATCCTGCTTCAAATGTGAAACCTGTTGTATAACACACAATATCACACACCTATACCCCCCTCCAAAAAAAAAAAAAATTATCTTCAATTTTTGACCCCCCATTTTAAAAAAAAAACCCTTTTACATCCAAAATAAAAATTTTACCAACATTTTTGTGTGATTTTAACTTCAAAATTAAGAAGAAAAAACACACTTTGCATTTATACCCCCATAAAAAATAAAACATTTTTTGTAAAGAGCACACCAAAACCTTAATCCTGGGTTTTTTTATAAAACTCATTTTTTCCCCTAAGGGGAGTAGTATAGTACTTGAACGACCCCAGCGCCCCCCAAAAAAAAAAATTTGACCCCCAAAAAATTACCCTCATTTCAAGTAAAAGAGCCCTTAATTTTTATAAAAAAAAAAAAGCAAAAAACACCCAAAAAACACCAAATTTTCTTACTCCCAAAAAAAATTTTTTTTTACTTTTTATAAAAAACGTTATTAAAACACCCAAAAACAACAAAAAAATTCCAAAAAAAAATAAATAAAAAAACCGGGAGAACTGACAGAGAAAGAATTCTGTGGGATTTAAGAGAAAAAATAATTTCCCCAGTGCACCCCAACCTTGATTTTTAATTAATTTTATCAATATAGTCTAGTAATAAAACGGATCAATACGACTACAACTTAAATTGCTTTTACATTTGTGAAGTGCCATTTAATAGGACATGACTTTTAAATAGACTAAATCTATCATTGAAATATTCAAGAGTATGTTTACATGTTGCCTAGACGACGTTGTCATCACATGTAAACATATAGCAGACTCAGTGGTGAGAAGACGTGTGTGCTTTTTAGTGTGTTGTGGTTTTCATGTCGGCCAGTATTTCTTCCTCTCAAGAAGAAGAATTGTTAGGTAGTCCTACTGCACTAGAATTAGAACAGGAAATTAGTGAATCACAAGCAGTGCATCAAAACCTGTTGGATTATTCAGAGCATCTTCATATTCCGTAAACAATCTTCTCAGTGACTTTCAACCCCGCGCTCCAGCTAGAGCGCGAAAGAACAACACTGATCTGAGATTATTAATATATTTTATAGTGTTTATTTTGTAAATAAAGATTTAAAACTTAGTCATTTGTAATTCTTGTTCATAGAAAGAACCTGTTATTTCTTCGCCTTTTAAATCAATTATTTTATAAGTAAAAGGAATTGTATTTAAAACTTTTCAATTACAAATATTTCTTTAGTCCAACGAGTAGTATAACCCTTTTCAAATTTACCCTTTTTTTTTGTTATTCTTACTCTATCTCCGACTTCGAATTTAGGTTTTTTAATTTTCTCTTCCTTTTCTGGATATAAATTTTTATACACTGTTAATTCATTTTTTAATTTACTTGCTTGAACAGGTGTCATTTTAATTGAAGAATGTACTGTATTATTATAATTTTTAACTAATTTATCTAATATATCATAATATTTTAAAGTTTCATTAGCAGTAAAGTATTTATACATATGTTGTTTCATTGTTCCTATCCATCGTTCCACTACACTGGATTTTCTTCATTCTCAGTTGAATATAACTTTATGTTATTATCTTTTAACAATTCTTTTACTTGTCGATTATAAAATTCGGATCCTTTATCTGACCAAATATATATTGGTTTTCTTTCTTTAAATAATGTTTTAAATGCTTCACTCACTGCTACTCCTGTTTTATTTTTCAAAGGGCTTAACCAACCATATTTACTAAAAACATCTATAACTGCTAATAAATATTTATAGTGTTTATTTTGTTTTGAATATGGTTGCATATCTATTAAATCAACTGCCCATGTTTGATCTATTGAATGAACATAAACACGTCTTTTAGGAAAAGATTTTACAACTCTGTGATGTAATTCATCTGCTAATTTATTTGTTAGATTTATTTTAGACATTTTAAATATAACTAAAATTGTTTCTTAAAAATGGAGGCAAAAAGGATAAAATTTTATCCAAGCAAGGAGATTCATATAAACTTGTTTTGACAAAAAATATAAACATAAAGCAAGTATTTATGTATTTAATTATAAAATTAGTCTAAAGGATGAAAAACCAGAAACATTTACAAATGCTTTTGATCACATGGTAAACTATTCCATAAAAGATTACCCTAATGGAAGAATTAAAATAGTACCTATTCATGAAATCATAATTACTAAACATAAAAGCTGGCCTATAAGAACATATAATACAGTTAAAAAGTTATTCATGGATCAAATGGAAAGATTATTAAATAGTGCTGAAGAATTAAATTTAGAAGAAGTTATTTTGAAGTTACTATTATACCCAATAAAAGAGGAAAAGGTAAAGCTTTAAAAATATTAGATGTCATAAATAAAAGAAGTATTATCAAAATAAAAATGATGATACAATATGTTTATCAAGGGCAATTGTAACTTCTTTAGCTTCAAATAAGTTATTAAAAGATTTTACAGATTCTCAATTAAAACATATCAATGAAAGTAGACCATTACAAAAAAGATTAGCTGAAGATTTGCATGAACAATCAGGAGTAGAAATAAAAGAAGAAGGAAATGATTTGGAAGATTTAAAAGCTTTTGAAAATTATCTTAATATTAGGATAATTGTTTTTACATCAAATAGTACAGAATATATTGTATATGATGGTAATGAAGAATATAATGAACAAATATATTTATATTATCATGATGAACACTTTGACACTATAACAAATATAACAGGATTTTAGCTAAACGTAGGTTTTGTAAAGTATGTTTAATTGGTTATACTGAACAACATACATGCAAAGATAATACAGTAACAACTATCAGAAAACAACATATTTGTGATAAATGTAACAAAACATATACAGGTAAAAATCACAAATGTGGTGAAAAATATGTTTAATATGTTATGAAAAATACACGGAAAGTAATGAAGAACACTTATGTTATATGAAACCATCAGTACCAAAACAAGTAAAAATAATAAATATATATATTTTGATTTTGAAGCAAATCAAGAAACAGGAATACATATAATGAATTTTGTATAGCTTACGATTTAAAAAATATTTATTGTTTTAAAATAACTATGTAAAAGTATTTAAATGTGATTTCAATATTGATAATTTAAACTTGTTAAAATTAGACATAGATGATTGTTTTAGTGATGTAGAAAAATTAAATATGAAACCCTATAGGAAATTCTGTAATAGACAACTTTTGTAAATATTTCATAAGAGATAAATTTAAAGACTACACTTTTATTTCACATTATGGAAAAGGTTATGATATGCAACCGATTTTAGGATACATTGTTAAAAATAAAATTGAACATAACATAATTTCTTCTGGACTAAAATTAACAGCTATATTTATTAAAGGAATAAATTTAAGATTCATAGATTCTATAAATTTTACATTATGTGGATTAGCTGCTTTCCCAAAAACATTTGGTTTTGTGGGTAACAAAGGTTATTTTCCACATTATTTTAATACAACAGAGAATCAAAATATGAGGAATTTATCCTGATAAAGAATATTTTGGTTATAATACTATGACAATTAAAAATAAAGAATTATTTGATGAATGGTATAATAAAGTTAAAGAAAAGAATTTAAATTCTATAAAGAAATATTTTATTATTGTCTATTGGATGTTTTAATTCTTGCCAAAGGTTGTACCTTATATAGAAAATTATTTTAAATATAACCAATAATTGTATCGATCCATTTCAATATATTACAATTGCTCAATGTTGTACAAAAATATTTAAAACATTAATGTTGACAAATGAAACAATTGGAATTCACAAAAGATGACAATTAAAGAAGTACATTCACAAAAATCAATACAATGGTTAGAGTATATTTCTTTAGAATATAATATAATGATTCAACATGCTAAAAAGGAGGTGAAAAGAAATTATTCATTAATAATAAATGTTATAAAGTCGATGGTTATTATTATGATAGAGAAAATAAAATGCGTAATGTTTATGAATTTTATGGATGTTATTGGCATGGATGTACAAAATGTTATAGTCCTGAAGAAATATGTAAAAAGATAGAAATAAAAAACTATGAAAGAGTTATATGACCAAACTAAAGAAAGACTTAAAACTATTGAAGATTATCTAAAACCAAATGTAAAAATTCATACAATATGGGAATGTGAGTTTGATCAACAAAATATCCTGAAGTTGATCCACATTTAAAACCTATTGATAAAAGAGATGCATTTTATGGAGGAAGAACAGAAACTATTCAATTATACAATAATCTTTCTGATTTAAAAGGTAGATATGTAGATTTTGTTCTCTGTATCCATCAGTAAATAAATATTGTAAATATCCTATAGGACATCCTATTACATCTACAGAAATATCTGTAGATGATTATATAAAAATAATTATTTCGGAATAATGAAATGTAAAATATTACCACCTAAAGGATTGTATCACCCTGTTTTACCTTATAAACAATTAACTAGTGATAATACACATAAATTACTTTTTGGATTATGTAGAACATGTATGAATAAAATATCTTTTAAATGTAAACACATAGATGATCCTACTTTAAATAAACATGATAAAATACATGAAATAAAAAGATGTAAAGAATGTAAAAATATTAAAATGAAAATGTATACATTCTGATGAGGAAAGAGTTATAGTAGGTACATGGTCTACAATAGAAATAGATAAAGCAATAGAAAAAGGTTATGAATTACAAAAATATATGAACTAGAACATTTTGAAAAACATCTACAGATATATTTAAACTTTATGTAGATACGTTTATGAAATATAAACAAGAAGCTTCAGGATGTAAATGTGATCCTAAATATTGTAAAATGATTGTAAAACGATAAAGAATGTAAAACAAAATACAATACATTATAGATAATACTGCTTATGATCTAGATATTGACAAAGTTAAGTACAATTCAGGATTAAGATTTATAGCTAAAATATGTTTAAATAATTTATGGGGACATTTTGGTATGAGAGATAATTTTACACAAAAGAATATTGTTTTACTTTAGAACATATAACTAAAATAGTATTTAATGAAAATATAAAGATATAAGTACTATGATATTAGATGAAGATATTGTTTTAACAGAATATAAAAATAAAGAAGAATACTCTAAACCTAATCCAAGTGTAAATGTTTATATAGCTTTGTTTACAACAGCACATGCTAGATTAAAATTATACGAACTATTGGATATTCTTCAAGAAAGAGTTTTATACATGGATACAGATTCTTGTATTTATAATGATGATGGTTCTGAAGCTTGTAAAAGATAGAAAGTATGATGGGAAATAAATTAGAGATTTAACAGATGAAATTGTTTCAAAACATAACGCTAATCATATAAAACAATTTATATCTGCTGGTCCAAAAGATTATTCTATGAAACTAGATACAGAAAAACTAGTTAGCTGTTGTAAAGGTTTTAGATTAAATGCTGAAGTAGAAAAAAAGATTACATTAGATAAAAAATAAAAATAGTTACTGATGAAAATGAAAATATGAAACTGTTAAATATAATAATATAAAATAGGAAAAGATCATCAACTTAAAACAGTTAAACAAGTTAAAGCTTATGATTATATGTTTGATAAAAGAATGGTATATTGTGAAAATGAAAATTTAATTAGAAGTTTTCCTTATGGATATTAAAAATATATAATTTAAATTTTTATTTTAAAAATAAAAGACTAAAAATGATTGAAGCTTATACTGAGAAAGATGATCCTGACGCTAAAGTTATATTAGGAAGAATAATGTTATCAGATTATCAGATATGTTGTTTAAGAGATGATGGAGAATGTCCTTGACTCCAAAACAAATGGAAGTAATGGAAAAGTTTAAAGGTAAAAGTTATCTAAGTTTCCTCCTGGTTGGGATGCTTTTATTAGACCAGATAAAGTTTATGAATATGTTTTGAAAACCATGTCCTGAAATTTAATTTATTTTGTTATTTCTTTATAACCCTCTTTAAAAACTTTAATCAAAGGAATAATATTTTTAGATTTAAATGTATCATTTTCTTCAAGGTAATCATCGCTTCGCTCGCTTATTTTAACTTCCAAACAACAAAACCTGTTAAAACCATTCCACCAACAACAAATGCAATTTCTATTTTTTGATCTTCTGATGGTGTATAAAAATCACTTAGTTTAGGTTTGGGTGATAATGGAGTTAATTGTTTACTTGTAATGTAATAGTATTGTTTCATTGCTTGGTCAACATCTTCAAAAGTATGTTCGGCATGATGTTCCTTTTGTAATTGTTCATTGATGAAATCTAATCTTTGTGTTCTTCTTTATTCCATTCTTGTTGTGCTTTTTCTAATTTTTCTATAGCTTTATCATGTCTTATTTTCTCTTCATTTGCATTACTACCCATATGTGAAAATAAATAATTACTCCCCGAAAATGCAAAAGCATTTGTTATTGCCCCACCAAGCATCATTGCTAAAGCACTTGCCATTTTATTAGAGCGACAAGCGATTCCCTAAAAACAAAATAAAATAAAAAGAAGCGGTTCCTTTTATTACTTCATGATATCAGCAGGTATAATACCTTGCTTAATCAACATATCTTTTGTTGCCATTGCAAGTAATATATCAATGGATAACATTACAACATCATTTACATTAAAATCTACTTTTGGTGCTGGTCTCCTTAGTACCTTTTACCTATTTCTGCATATCCAACTGTTAACAATGTTTCCACTCCAGCATGATATAACATATTTGCTATTTGTTTTCCGTCTTTTGAGTTGACATTTTAATGTACTAAATTTTAAATTCTCACTTTGCTCTTAATTAAATTCAAAAGGATCAATTTCTTTCTTTTGTTTTTCTGGTTTTGTTATTTCTTTAATCATTCTTTCTGGTTTCTTACTTTGGTTGTAAAAACAATCCCAATCCAACAATACTTATAGAAAAAGTACAAATTTGTAATCAACTAGGGAACTGGAGTGTTTCTTGACAGAAGGGATATGTTCGTTTGATTCATAATCTGTTTCTGTATCAGAATCTTTTGTTATTTGTTTGATTTTGAATTTTCTTTTTAATTTTTCCACTTCTTTTTCTCAATTCTGCATTTCTTATTCTTACTTCTGCACCTTTCTTACCAGCAGCTACTCTTTTGGGTCTTTTGGTTTGGGTTTTTAAATACTTTTTTTTCTTCTTTGTTTTCTTTTGTTCAGGATTTTCATTCATCATTTTTATGTCATTATTTTCATCTTTTTCGGAAATCGAGCGAAGCGAGTGGTTCGATATGTCTTGCTGTTGTTAATATTGCAGTAAAAGGAGCAAGATACATTCCATATCTATAGTACAGTTCACAACATGTATTAGTTAAAGCATTATTGATAAAAGGATCTTCCTCTAAGTCTTGTATTAAAATTGGTGGATTAACAACTTTGAAAACTTTGATACACCCATGACATATAAATTTATAAAAGAGTTTCCTAATGTCTTGGTCATACTAGCTCCCAATCTTGCTTCATATTTACAGTATAGTTTGTCTATTTGTTCTGTTGTCATTTTATCAATATCTGACAGTTGTAATTCTTTACCCAGATATTGTTTACTATTCCCACCAGCAACAACAGATGATAATCTTTCGCGTTTTTTTCTTGAAGGAACCGTTCACTTCGCTCGCTTCATCATCAATATTTATGTTTTCCACAATTTGCTCGCTTAATAATTCTTCAGCATTCATTTTATACGTTTCAAAAACGGATATAATTTATTTTAACTTTAAAAATTAAATACAACATATCCAACCAATGATAAGACTGCAGTGTTTGTTGCAATTGTTAGTATTTCCAACAGCATTGCTTTTTTTTATTGCTTATTTTGGTTAAATTACTTAAGAATTACTTATTTTGGTTAAATTACTTAAGAATTACTTAAGCATTACTTAAGCATTATTTTGCTTATTTTGGTTAAATTACTTAAGAATTACTTATTTTGGTTAAATTACTTAAGAATTACTTAAGCATTACTTAAGCATTACTTAAGCATTACTTAAGCATTACTTGAGAATTGCTAAAAAAAATCAATTAAGTAACCAATAATCAGTAGGTTGATCTGTCTTTAATATTAATTTACGATGTTTCTTTTTTAAGTTCTTCCTTTATTCTTTGTCTTTCTTCCAAAGTAGGAATAACATCATTTTCTTAGACAATTATCAAAACTATCTCTATCTTTTGTGTAGAACATGCATAACCATTTTGTTTGTTCTCTTAAGTCTTTTAAAACAGAGTTGTATCTCTGTGAAATGACCCACACTGATTGTTCCGCATGTCTTCCTGAAAATGCAAGCTCAGACAGCATATCTTTTTCTTTGTTAGTTCTTTTGTTGCACTGCAGTCATCAATGATATATAATGTTGGATGACCAGCATATTTTTAAAGAACATTCTTAGTAGTTCTTGTAGCTTCTCTTCTTCATAAAGGGAACCGTTCGCTTCTCTCACTTCAACAATAGGATTAACAATTATTAGATTTTTGTTTTGGTTTTCTAACATCACCAATCCATTCACGATTTTTGTATGCTTTGTTCCATTGGATGGTTGGACAAAGTATGACTATATATTTGAAAACTCCACTATATTCTCCTTCTAATAAATCAAGAACAAACTCTGTTTTTCCACATCCTGTTTGTCCACATATAATAGCACAATGGGGATATTTTGGTAATTCATAAAGGAATCGAGTGTATCTCGCTCCGCTCGTTTGTTTCCATTTTTTAAGGGGAACCGCTAGTAATTAACTTCTTTAAATCTTCCATCTTCAAAATTAATTTGTGCATCTTGTATAACAAACAGATAAACATTTATTGATTTATTTGCTCCTGCTGTTTTAGTTATTTGGATTGTTATACCTTCAGAAGCATTTTCAATTCTTCTACCTGAACCGTGTAGTGAGTTATCATCTGTTGAACGTAAATCTAACCATAATGCATAATTAGTTGTGAGATATTTTTCTAATGTTGTATGAGATAAATTTAAATCCTTTAAAACTTCTTCTGTTGTTTTATTTCTTTTTGAATTTAAAGCAAAGAATTTATTTATTTCATCCCATTGTTGATATGCTTTCATTCCTTGACTGTATAGTTGATTTGGAACACCTTCTATTGTCATTTCTACTTTTGTTATGTTAGGATTATAATAAGTTTCGGTACTTGTTCTTTCAGGATCTTCGAACAACATTAGAATTCCTTTCATACTTCTAGCTGGAACATTTAAATTTATATTCCACAATGTATCAGATTTGTTTTGGTTATTTTTCTATGTCTTAGTATTCTATCGTACAAAATAACCATCTTACCATTAACTTGTTGTCTTATCTGTCTTGCTAATTCTGCATCAGTAACCATATCAAATTCTAAACAAATGTTTTTGATTGTATAACTTGCAGATGTATCTGTTGATTTAATAACATTGCTATAATTATTAAATGTAAGTTCATATTCAAGTCTATCACCAAGACCTGCTTGATAAAAAGGCATATGAGTTTCTAATAGTTCAAAATCAAGTGGGATACAAAATCTTGCACCATATGCAGTTGCAATTGCTTCATCACCTATGTCTGATGCTTTATCATCCGCACCAACTCTGTGTTTTAACATGTTTGTTTCACCAATTCCTTGGTATGCCATATTTAAACGTTCAGATGTAGATTTCCATAAATCAACATAACAATGATAAATATCACTATCATCAATTGACATAATTTCATTTCCACTTATACGAATTGTTGTTTTTAACTATTGTTCTTCCTATGTTTTGATATATAGTTGCATTGTCGTCTGTAGATGTGAGTTCTATTTCAAATGCCAATCTGGTTGTTCCAGGAACAATAACATCATTATTGCTTAGATTGGGGAATCTCACTAATAGCTGTTGATTTTGATCAATAGTTGAAGGATTATTTGTTATTGATACACTTTGACGAATACCTTTCACACCACGGGGTTCTCTTATTTTTCTGTAAGGATTTAATTTGTTTCCGTATGCCGACATTTTAAGGATTAAATTTGTTATAAAATAATTCAATTACCACTGATACTAGAGTATTGATACATGTATAATTATTAGTCATACTAATAAAACTTATAAAATCTCCAGCCTTAACTTCAAAAGGTGTATAAAAGTTATTAAAACCGTGTGTGACACCCTTATCCAAACTCATTTTGTAACTAGTTGACTTATCATTAACCATCATCTTAATGGCTATAATATCTGTGCTTGTTCTTAAACTTACTAAACTAATACCCAATATTTGTCCTGGAAAGTTCATTAAATAATAACCACCACCATCACCAAAATTAAACTTTTTATTTCCATGTATTGGACCATCAATTCCAGCATTTATACTTATTATTTTTCTGTCTGGTTTATTTTTAATATAAGTAACTATATTTTCAACATTTAAAACTCTGATGGTTAGGGCAGCGACACTCCGATGTAAATTTTTATCCTTAGTATCCATTGTTTGAAGCTCACTCTTCATATTTAATATTTCCTTTTTTATTTCCGATGTATCTACGTTTTTTTTTTGACACCAAGTATGCTCATTTTATTAAATAAATTATATAACTTCTAAAACACAATTAATTGGTAAATGATTAATTATCTTGTTATTATTTTCATCTCTTATTTCTAATTTCAATTCTGTTATAACATCATTTACTAAACACTTATATTCCGGATGCTCAAATCTCGCTGTTATAACTTCACCAAACTCTTTATTCTCGACTGGAACAACAGCCAACAAAGTACTCGGCATACCATCAAGATAATTATGAGAAGTGCTAACTTGTTCCAAATGGATATACAATGATTTATGGATAGCAAAATCTACAAATTTTTTCCATAATGTAATTCATTAGGTTCGAATTTACGTTCATTATTAAATCCTAACATATTTTTCAAATCTTCATTTATCCTTAACTCAATAGGAGTGTTTAATGACGCAATACCATTTGTTTCATTTACGGATAATACAATATCTTTTTTTAAATTCATCCGCTATTTGTTGGAAACTATAATAACCATCTTTAATCCTATGAAGTCTTTCTCCTGTCTGTCTTATAACTCCATCATAAACATTATACCAACCTACACTATATCTTATAGATTTTAAACCAATACGTTTATTTCCATCTCTGTTATCAATGTATTGTTGTAAGTTAATTGTCTTATCAATATTTGAAATAGTGTGGTACATTTTAATATAAAAATGTGTCATTTTCGATCTCAAAAATGATAACAAAAGAATTTAAATATAATCCAAATGTATCATATAATCCAAGTGTTAAGTATTCTAAAAAGATATAAATCTTGTCGATCAAATAATATTTGTAAATCAAAAGAAAACTTTAAAACAGCTTTCCCGATTTATTTCAAAATATCAAAACCCATCATTACACACCAACGAACCATGGAATACATGGATTCATTCTTCATTTGATTGGTGGCAATGTCAGTTAAACTTTGCAGTCTGGTGTGCAAGTACAGGATGTGGTGTTTCTTATAATGATCATATACAAAATACTTCAAATCTTACTAAATCACTTTATATGTTTCATTTATATTATTGTATTGCCAGAATTTTAAAAGAACTTAAATCACCTTTACCAACAGATTCTTCTTTCTGTTATTACAAGAACCCATATGACAAAGCTGCATATCAAAATTATGCAATGAATTTGATGTTTCTCCAAATACAGATTGGAGACAAAAGTAGAAACATCATCTAAAGGATTAGGAACTTTTCTGAATATTATAAACCAAGTGGTGAATACAGATATCATCATTCAGGGATGGTCCTTCTTTAATATTCATGATACAATTCGTCATACAAAAGATATAAGTATGGCTTGGACAACATTTATATTAGATAAATCAGAGGGTTTTACAAAAGCAGGTATTGAACGTATCAATGAAAGTATTAGAATGTTTGTATGGGCATTATTAGGGCACAATCTCAAACAAGGGTAGAAATATTAAAAGTAGGAACAGGATTTGATGCACAAAAACAATTCTTAGCAAATGTACAAGATGTTATTAATAGTCCTATCGATTTACCCACTCAGATAAAAAATTATCAAAATGTTTTAAAATACGCAAGAAGTAAAGTTGATTATGCTTATGGACTTGGATTATATATGTCTCCCAGTGATATGGTATTACAAATTGATACCATTGTTGGTTATAATAACAAAATTGTAATTGCAACAGAAAATCAAACACTCGGTTTAAATGATGATTTAAATAATAAAAATTTTGATTTTACCGGTCTCGATCCTGTTGATTTTAAACCAAATAAACCAAAATTGATTCAACAATCTCAATCAGAACCAAAAAAATCAGAACCAGTTCAAATAGAACCAATACAAATAGAACCAATACAAAAAAATGAACACGAAGAACACGAAGATAATAAAAAGCAATAATATTTGGAAGTATTGTTTTGGGTATTACAGCACTTATTATTTATAAAATTTATTAATTTATTTTTAAATATTCTCTAGCAGCAGCATACAATAAACCAACAACCAAAACAAGCAAAGCCCACAAGTTGTTTGCAAACCAATTTACTACGTCTTTTGTTACAGACAATAACCAAGATACAATAGAACCTATAATACCTGGTAATGCAGCTGCTAATTTTCCTGCAAGAAAAGATAATAGTTTTCCAAGATTTTTAATTGTTTTTTATCCAGTCTTGTACACCACCTTTTGATGGTGGAGGAGGAGGAGGAGGAGAAGGAGAAAAGTAGTTCCACCAGTAAATGTTTCTACTATAACACCAATAATCATTCCAAAAGCAGTTAAAACACTAACTATTGTTATTCCTTGTTCTCTGAATAATGTTCTTATTCTTTCACCTAATGTTGTGTCTTCTTTTAATACTTTACGTATTGTCTCTTTAATTCTGTTTAATTGACTACGTAGTTTTTCTTTATTAATATTAATTACTTCTAGTCTCACACTTCTCTCAGATTCCAACTCTCTTATTCGACTACTTATTCTATTTATTTGAAATTCATCATTATCTTCTTTAGCTTGTTCTAATTTGGTATTTTCTTTTGTTAAGTCTTTTTGTTTCATTTAGTTTTGCTAATTCATTTGCAATCTCTTCTTTACTGATGTCATTGCACTGATTACACCATCCATCTCTTTTGTCATATCTGTTTGTGTTTCCATTTCTTTGTAAGTTACTCCTTCTTCTATAAAAGAAGTTTCTATTTCTTTTACATATGTTTCTGAATTGCTTGCTGTTTCTAATAATTCTTGTACTTCTTGTTGTGTAGATATTTCTTGTAATGGAATTTCTATATTATTGAGTTCACAAATTGGACCTTCATTTAACATTCTCTGAAACTCTGCTCTACCTTCTATTGTTCTTTCAGGAAGTTTATAATCATCTACACCTAAAACATTTCTAACAAAATTAACACCACCAACACTGTATTCTCTTTGAAGAGTACTAAATTTATAAAACTTTAATACTCCTTTTTAAAATACGTTAATGCAATATTATTACCCTTTTCATCTTTTACATACAACATTGTTCTTCCATTAAAATCTTCTTTGGTAAAAAATCTTTGTAATTTTGCTTGAATATAATTCATTATTTTGTTATAAAATCTTTTATCATTTTTTGGTAATTTCTTTTCGCGAATTTTAGTGTCATTTTCTGATAAATCTCTTAATACCTCAGTTTCCTTGTCTATAGAACTTTGAAATTCTTCATCATTTCGAAAAGACGTTTCTTCTTCTTCTTCTTCATCATAATCATTATTTTTAAACTCAGGATTATCAAACTCATAACCTCCTTCAGCCATTTTATTCATCTAAAATATTAGATAATAAACAATAAAAAGAACCTGTTAAAACAACTTAAGATAAAAATAATTAAATTTTTATTTAACATTATTTTTACATTTTTACTAATTTTCTTTTGTTTCTTCATCCATTTATTTAATTAAAATTGATTCATAGTTTGGTGGATTTCCGTTATCAACTAAAATTCGTATAACGATTTTATTAAAGAAAATCAAAGATTTTCCATTTTTTTTTAATTCGTTTTTACTCTATTTTCTGTTTCCTCAATTAGTTTTTTTCTTTCATCATCTGGTAAACTTTTAAAATTACTTTTTTTAATTTTTTTCATCTCATTAAATTTTTCTAATTCATCTAAAATAAGTTTAAATTCATCTGCACTTATCTGTCCGTCAGTTAAAGATTTTGATATTAAATCTTTTATGCTGTTTAACTTGCATTCTGCCATTGTTTTAATTTCATAATGTTTTTTGATTTTGTTGTCAACTTTCTTCTAATTAATTTAACTAGACCTCCTAAACTTCCACATACAACAGCTGCAATTTGTATGGGAAGAAAGATAGGAAAAGCAATTCCTATACCAGCTAAAACAACAGATGTCGAAATTAAACTTGTATCAACACCATCAGTAACATTAACTCCGCGTTTATATTTTTGTATAGTGATTTTCGTTTATCTCTCATTTATTAATGTTTTTCTATTTCTGTTATTTTTGTAGTCTATAATTTTGTCCATCTTCTGTAGGTAATTCTGGATATAATGGTATATCCATTGATAAATCAGGAGCTGTAGGTTGTTTCATTTTTAAAGTAAAATTGATTTTTTTTTTCTCTTAAATCCAACAGAATTTTTTCGCGGTGTGTTCTCCCGACCTTTTTATTTTTTATTTTTTGAAATTTTTTTGTTGTTTTTGGGTGTTTTAATAACGTTTTTTTATAAAAAGTACAAGTACTATACTACTCCCTTAGGGGAAAAATGAGTTTTATAAAAACCCAGGATTAAGGTTTTGGTGTGCTCTTTACAAAAAATGTTTTTATTTTTTATGGGGGTATAAATGCAAAGTGTGTTTTTTTTCTTCTTAATTTTGAAGTTAAAATCACACAAAAATGTTGGTAAAATTTTTATTTTGGATGTAAAAGGGTTTTTTCTTTAAAATGGGGGTCAAAATTGAAGATAATTTTTTTTTTTTGGGGGGTATAGGTGTGTGATATTGTGTTATAACTCATGGAGGTAAACATTCAGTAATAACTTTAATTTGATGATTTCGAGGAACAGAAGATGAGATTGTAGTTTTCTATCGTCATACGTAACGTCAACAAAATCATGAAAGCGACTAAGATAATTATTGTCCGATAACGCAAAGAATATCTTGCATTAACATTTTGGTTATTGTTAAATAATTGACAAAGATAATCAGGTGCAATACTATTTATACACTTATACATTAATACTCCTTTGTGATATGTGATTCTTTTTGAAAAGTTAACCATCCTAATTTATTGAATAAAGTTTAATATTTTGGCCCAGAATGAATACTAAGTTCAATGTTCATATGTCAACAAGATAAGAAATATATTTTTCTATATCTTATTTCTAATGCGAAGACCACAATACATTTAACTCTCTAATTAAAATAAAAGATGATATAACTGTATAAAACGTTTAATATAGTTGAATGTTTTTTTTTTCTAAAATAAAACCAACATTATTATTACAAAAATGTCTATTAATGACAGATATGAATGTATCATTGTTGATACAAAATTCACAACACTTCTAACTATATAGCTACTGATTTCTTTGTTTTTCTGCATAGTATCTATCTGAAGAGGCAAACAATTTTCCATCGTTTTTGCTTTGCATGTTCTGACATTAGGTTCCTACACTAATATGTTATTTGTGGGGAACATTGAGCGATGACACTCTTATTTAATCTCTTCACGTGCTTAATATACCCTACCAAAGTCAAAAGGTTGTAATAAAGTTGCATCTAATAATATATGAAATTTCTATTGAGCTGCAACGGTCAGGTCTAGCAGTAAACCGTGTGAACTCGCTTTTGGTTTGTGACCAGGATTTGTTTTTGCTTTATCAATATATGACTATTGAACAGAAGTAATCTATTGTTGGTTTTAGCAACAAAACCTAGCAAAATAAAGTTGTTTCCCCCAAATAAATGATAGTGGGAATAGAAAAAAATCATAATATCTGATCAAAATTGTTAAATAAAGTTTTAGAAGTAATACTTTATTATGAAGTTATAGACGCAATTTAAAATTTACTTGAACATTATCTAAATCTGTGAATCAAAACGTAAAAATCCGTTTACTCGTCTTACGGACACAAAGACTGTTTAACAATTTATAATTTCAACAGTTCTAGAGAATTGAAAAATAATAAACATGGACAGAAACGACAATGGCAAGCAGTTAGAGGAAGGTCATGACTAATAAGCAAACACATATATCAAAGTATACCACGAAATACAATTACGAAACACTAAAATGAACATTTTTTAGCTTTAAGTGACGTTGTTCTTTTTATTTCTTATACAATTTGAAGAGACACAATGGCTTATAAATTTATTGCACTTCGGTTTGAAGTGAAACAGCAATAGTTCTCAGAAAATACTTGTAAGTTTACAAGTCGCCATTTCCTTTGTTGAGTCATGTTGATCAATGTCATTTTTACATAGTTTTATCTATTACCTGTTCTTCTAATTCGGACTTCTACTGCACTAACCCCGCTTTCATTCTCTATTCTATTAAGTTATGTTACAATTTTGGAGTGTATATAATAGTAAGAAAAATAGGCCTTGATAACAACTGTAAATAAACTCATCATAGATACCAGGATTAAATTTTGTATTTACGCCAGACGCGCGTTTCGTCTACAAAAGACTCATCAGTGACGCTCGAATCCAAAAAAGTTAAAAAGGCCAAATTAAGTAAAAAGTTGTAGAGCATTGAGGACCAAAATTGCTGAAAGTTTTACCAAATACAGCTAAGGTAATCTATTCCTGAGGTAGAAAAGCCTTAGTATTTCAAAAATTCAAAGGTTTAGTAAACAGTTAATCTATAAATATGACCATATCAATGATAAGTCGTGTCAGCACAGAAGTGCTGACTAATGGGCTGGTGATACCCTCGGGGAATTAAAACTCCACTAGCAGTGGCATCGACCCAGTGGTTGTAAATAAACTCATCATAAATACCAGGATTAAATTTTGTATTTTCTCTAGACGTGCGTTATCGTGATTATAGAAATCTATTTTTTCACAATGTTGAAGTAAAACTTAGATTGTTGGTATTTAAAACTATAATTGAGATGGGTTTTTTAAAGTTCAAATGATGCGTAAAAATATCAAATTTTGCACGAATGCTCCAACTGTCACCACGAGAAACACGATAAAGACTTTTGAATATATGCTTTATAAATATAATATTCCATTAATACAAGTTATATCCCATATGTATGAGATGAAAGCCTACATAGCGGGGTTACCTTTGAACTATCTTGAATGTCCATTTCCTCTGTCTGAATTGCTATTTCGATTATTGCTGTGTCATCTGTTTGTGTATAGGTTTGTAAGACCTCGACCTGTTCTGTTTGACTACATGTAGCTATTGGTGGCTTTAACATAAACAGTGTTCCAGGTTAAGTATTTATATGTAGCATATAGTTTTGTCGATCGGTTTGGAATTATATATGTGTGTATGCTATCAGTTCTTTCTGATTGGATACTGAATGTCATAGCCATTTGAAGTGTAATTGTTGACTGTTTGCTGACATTTTTTTTTTATTTATAGCATCTTTGTGAAATAATTTAATATATCATATTTTAACTCATATCAAAATTTGGCAATGAAATAAAACTATTCGCTAAAAATATAGTAATATCTTCTTTTACTCTATTGAATTTTCATCGAATATAATATGATACTTGTAATAACAGAATTTGTACTCACTTGAGCTATTTGACCAATTCCACCCGTGGAGCAGAATCTGCTTACCCTACCGTTGTGGCTTGATTTGTTATATTTTTTTTGCAATAACGTTGTCTGTTTGTCTTTGAAATATGAGTTTGAATATTTTCCACACTCCACCTCTCTCTTAAGTTTTATAAACAGGGGTAACACAAGAAGATTTGAGAAAAAATCCTCTAGTAATTCCACTTTTAAATGGGTTACAGTTAGTTTTTTAAATGAAGCTTTGTTTGTAGGTAATATATAATGTCAGAATGTCTTTGATGACTACATGCATATATATATATATATATATATATATATATATATGATGGTTTATGCCATTTGAAACAAATGTACAAGTAGTTGTAAGGCAAATATGTTGATTTTGTATGAATATGAATGGTATTGGTTTTACTGAATTTCGATCAAAGCCTTAGTCATTATTCTTTATCAATAATGTGTTATTATGTTTCCGATCGTGAAAAAAAATAAATTTCTTTAAATTTTTTTGAACGATATATTTTGACTTCTTTAAAACTTTCTATCGGCATTACTACGTAAGCTTGATATATAAGGCATAAAACACCTTAGTGTTTGTATTGATGAACAGCAAGTACTATAATTGAATAATAAAATGAATAAATTTAAGGAATTATTTACAATTATCTATCTTATCTTCTTAACTTTTTTTTTAAACATGATATAACAAATTTGTATATTAGGCTGTTTTGAAAAGATGAAAATTATGTTCAAAATGAATAAACTGAAGTATTCAATGAATATACTACCGATTATGTTTGTAATAATGTGTGGGGTATATATTATAAGTGTTTGCAATTGTTTCTTCATGATACAGAAATAAGTTATCATTCAAACAGCAGTCTACAAAACACTTCCTACAAATTAAAGACTAAACAACCAGAACACCGCCAAAAAAACCGAGGGTGATATCAGTGTTCCAGGAGGTTAAGCAGATCCTATTCAACATATTTAAGAAAAACTCAACATAACTCGGAAAACTGGGTGTAGAAAAACAAGTCTTCAAAATACTACATAGAAAACTATAGACTCTGCGACACAAAATCCATTTAAAACTAAGGGGATATAAGTTCTCCAGAAAGGTTAGCATCTCCTGCTCATCAAACATATAGAAGGAAGATTCACTAAAGCAAAACAAAGTGAAAGAAAAGAACATTGTGAAGTATCATGTTTAATCTATGATGTTTTTTTTTCCATCTTTTCATCTTCATAGGTATTTCTACCGAAATCTGAGAACAAACGTATTGACATAGAGACATTTTATGAGCGTTGAAACCAATCTTTTGTGTCTTATACATTTGAAATGTATTTCAAAGTATTCATAACATTGACCATGAATTCAATGAAATTTCATGTTTAGAGATAACAATATACGTCAATTTTGAACTTTGTGATTTAATACAACCGACGGATTGGACGACATGATGTACAGTTCCTGTTAATTTACTGTTATTTATACAAATAAATATGGATTTGGCTAACACACAACACATTACGCTTCCTTCGTCAAGCTTTTGACACTTATAAGCTTAAAAAAAACCCTTAGTCTTTTGAAGAGTTTAAATTTTACAACTGATGATGCAAGATCACACATCATTGAAACAATCAACCTTAGCGGACTTGATGTTTTTGAAAGGTTATCATCTATGAGAGATTTCGATTTTTTATACGTGTCTTGCCTTCGTTCACATGGTGCATTAATAGTTTTCCTTGTTTACATGTAAATAACCATGATCCGCCATTTATGCTTTTATATCATCCATTCAACTCGCACAATATGCTGTGTTTAAACATATAAATAGTACTATAAACGATTGAACTCCCTATTTTCCTTCATGATTTACCTTTACATCTACGATAATATCATCTGCACATTTTGATATGACCACATCTCCATCTGTTTGAGTCTCTGCTTCTCGGTGCTATAAAACATTTCATGTTTTAGGACGAGGACTATAATACAACATATAGTTGTGACCCAAATTCAGATTATATTTCTGGATATACATTTTTTATGATATCTTTATATGTTGCAAATAAGTGTGAACATTCAAAAGAGACTTACATGTAGATTGGATAACAATATATACTATACTTTTGGGAAAACAAATTCTATAACCATTTCCCTATTGTTATTGATAATTATTTTATTTTTATTATTTTTGAAAGTTATAGAGTGTGTTAAAATTGAAGCTACGCTAAACTGTCAGTACCATATATATAATCAGATAAAACTCATTGATGAATTCTTGCAAATTGTCCTATTATATTTTGTTATAAAATTTGAACCATTTTCACAAACATAACGAACAATTTGTAGAACATTGCATAATTTTGGAAGTTAATTGTGAAACCGTAAAAAGAACAGTTCATAAGGTTTTCTATTGCTTAAGTATACATTTAGGAATGTTCAGGAAACAATTTAAATAAACATAAGATGCGAAAGTTGACAACATGGAATAAAGTATCGAGAGAAAAAAAAAAACAGTCACAGAATAGTACACATATTAACTTACAATTAAGAAAAGCAATTCCCTAATTAGATACCAGAGACAACCTATGTGTTCATCTTGTGACATCTCCGTTTTACTCTTGTCAAAAGCAATGATTACATTGAAGTATTTGTCAACTAAATGCTTTATGATAAACATGCATTTGTCGACCATTACAGATTGTTTTATTCATTAAATGATGATAAACATGCAAAAGTCAAAGAAAGAAAAATACAATACTTAAAATATCGTATTAAAATTAAACAAGAGGCAATAAAAAAATAAGTATAATATGTTTGTTATCGGTTTGAAAATATCAAATGGCAAGTGCTTTTCCAATATGCTGGTAGTAAATTGTCGGTAAGTAATGTTGTTTGATGCCATTTCCTTCACATAACGAGATATGGTTAATATCTTTATATAAAAAAAATATATATTTACCTTTGTTCTCTTCTTTTTGTCCTTTTGAATAACAATTATAATAATTTTTCAAATAATAAAAACAAAGTAATAAAAATAAGAGAATGATGACAGAATTATTATTTTTTTTATTATTTGAATATTAAAACAAATGCAAACAATCCTCATCCAACATGCCCAATATATAATTAAATTCATCTAAAATAGTGCACCAATATCAAATATAAGTTAAAGGTTGATCTTTATTTTCTCAAACTATTTTGACATCAAATACGCAAAGAGGAAAAGGGGGGCTCATGTGTCTTAACATTTATTTTGAATGCATCAGCACTTGCTAGATTATTGTGGGGGGGGGAGGAACTTGCCTTTTCTTTTGTTTTGACTTGCAATATATATCATATTTCATCATTATATTCTACATATTCCATAACATTTTTGTAATTTTATAGATCATCTTCAAGGTCAATAACACTGCCAATCTAACTGAACCAGAAACGAGTTTCTAGATTTACCTGAACTGGGAACGCTCAGAGCCAAATATTTGAGAACCTGTTGTACATAAGACCCGAATTCAATTAAAGTCCATAGGTCAAGGTCATAGGTGGCCATTCACCTTTGACCCGAAAGTAAGACATTCTGCGATCATTAAAGTAACTGAAGATCCCAATGCCTCATTTACATCAATCGTTTCAGTTATATATAAGAAAAAGTAAATAAAGCATCAAGAAGTCTTAAAAAAATGAAAACAACACGTGATAGATTTCATGCGTCCGAAGCGTTTTTCTGAATTTAACTTCATCAGGAACGCTCAAAGCCAAATATCTGAAAGCCAAGGATGTATAAGAACCGAAACAGTTGAAGAAAGGATATAAAAAAGTAGCCAAATTCATCTACGGTCAACTGCCTAATGGAGTTGAAACTTTAGTCTTTCAAAATTGCTAAATTTATTAACGGACACTTTTAGAAAGGTTTGTTATAAATCATGTCAGTACCGAGACTTTGTTTGGTAGACATAAAAATAGGATTCGCATATGAACATGATGATTACAAGTTCATAGTATATGGATTTGTGATCAATATTTCATCTGTTTTCTTGCTTTTACAAAAAATGCTAAGTTGATGTAAACTATAAGTGTGTATGTTAGATTGTGTTACCGTCAATTATTACTATCTTTTTTAAATCATATTTATAAATAACTTACCGGATAGACTTTGCTTGCATACTCCGAATTATTTGGAAAATATTTTGTATATCGTAAGGAACTGGTAGGCTAAAACAAAATTGATAATATTGTTATGAACAACTGTCTTTTTTTGTAATGGTCATCGACTATAAAAGCTGCCCATTTGATAGACAAATTAACCATAATGTCATATGTTTGTCATCGAACAGTATGGTTCGTTTATCCCTTTGACATACCAGTTTTTTTTTCAGCTGCCGATCAGTATTTGGTTCATAGTTGAAAACCTGTATAATGTGAATGTCCAACTTAAGCCCATTAAGTTGTTATTAATTACATCGTAGTGTGAAGGTACAACCGAACAACAAAAGAGCCGACAAAAACTAAAAAAAAAAACCCAATATTTACCAAAAAAAAAACTGACTTGAAGATGAAGAAGTCAACAACATTCAACACATAGAATAAAAAAAAAGATATCAACATTATGGCATTTAAAAGCTTACTTGCTCCAGACGGTTCAACCATATCTACTCCGAAAACTAACATTTTATTTAGCACCTATTGTATAGTTTTATTGTTGATATTCACCCCATATGTACCAAGTGTTAAATTAGTTTTATTGATGTTAAAGAAATTTCTTGGTATTCCTAAACGGAAGATTTTATACACACAGAAGAAGAAGTATACTTAACAACAAAATTATTTTCAGTTACCTGTGTATTATATGACGCAGGTTTTTTCAAAAGTGATGATTTTCTAAATATTGTTTTAACATTTCAAAGTGGTATCATATTTTAACTTTGTTTAAACCTGTTTATTTACTTTTGACCTTAATTATTTATCCCTTATAATTTTTATTAACTATGTATTTGCATTCAAGTATCACAGATCAAATTTATTCGTTCATTGTGTGTTAATGTACGTTTTTCGATTGAGTTAAGCCTTCCAATTGATATTTTATAGTGTGTCTTTCTATGTTGTGATGTTATACTATTGTTTCAGAAAAGTGAGAAGGTTTGGTACCATTAAAACGTTTAATCCCGCTGCAAATGTTTGCACCTGTCCTAAGTCAGGAATCTGTACAGTAGTTGTCGTCTGTTTATGTAGTTCATACGTGTTTCTCGTTTCTTGTTTTTATATAGATTAGACCGATGGTTTTCCCGTTTGAATGGTTTTACACTAGTAATTTTGGGAGCCCTTTATAGCTTGCTGTTCGGTGTGAGCCAATGCTCCGTGTTGAAGGCCGTACCTTGACCTATAATGGTTTACTTTTATAAATTGTTACTTGGATGGAGAGTTGTCTCATTATATAGATATAAGAAGATGTGGTATGAGTGCCAATGAGACAACTCTCCATCCAAGTCAAAATTTATAAAAGTAAACCATTATAGGTCAAAGTACGGTCTTCAACACGGAGCCTTGGCTCACACCGAACAGTAAGCTATAAAGTCATTAGCACTCATACCACATCTTCCTATATCTATTAACGCATATTTCTTAATTTGTATTGCGCGTTGATGATAATAAATTGTAAACTAACCAAATAGATGTACATAATATCGTCAATGAAATAGAATTATAAAATATTCTGAAGTTTTAAAGAACTTTGGATAATAAACTATTTTTTCGCAAATGATTTTTTTTTCACATTCTCCCTGTTTATACTTTAGTATAGATATTTACAATGTATTTTGTTCTATTTAGAATATACCTTTAGATTTAGCACATTCGATAATCCCGGTTTAAATGCCATAATGCAAGTCTCTGTGAGTTGGTTTTAATGAAACATCAAGTCACGAATAATGTTGCATTGTTCATATAAACGAATCCTCTTTGAGCTTTCCCTGGAATGTATCATTATGCATTGTTAATTAATTAGCTTTAATTAAGATCTTTTTTGTTAAAGAAGAGTTTGAGTTCTCCACCAATTTTGTACGGCAAATGCATATGGTTGATTCTTTCCTTAAAGAAATCCGAATTCATACAAAATATAGAAACAATTAAATTCATTGAAAATCCTGGAAGAAGAAACAAACCCGATGAGTGAAACAATTACTATCGTAACTTCTGTTTATGCTAAAATATACGATAAATCAATTGTGTAATCCATTACCAAACCGGATGCACATCCTTTTAATATTCGAATGTCCGTACATTGTACATGCTGTATCAGCTACCTGAACTACATAAACTATACCATCAAATTAGGTTCAGTTTAGCTACAAGAAAGTATTCTAAGACTAACCTTATATGCTGGTATTTTTTTCCTTATTCTATCATATACAATAATTTTTCTGAAACACTTACTTTAAACTAAATGGTAAATTCTAGATGAAAAATTTATATTAAAAAGGTATCATCCCATTGTAATTGGTTCTCTGAATATAAATCAAAATGCGGATTTTGCATTATTAAAATTTACTGGTAATCATTTTTAAAATATTCTAAGTGAAGGAATATATATTTCCCTCATGCAAGCTCTGATTTATGGTCCGGCAATGGCTATGATTTTTGTCCTTTTTGGTTTATAAGCTCTACATTTTTTAAATAGGTTTTGGACATGTTGGATATTCATTTATTTTGGCGTCGAGAATAACTGAAGAGACATTAATGGTCGAAATGCGCATCTGGTGCATAATAATTGGTGCCGTTAATGTAATTAAAGAGGGCTCTGCTGAAGCAATTAATCAAATAAGTTAAATGTACTTAAAGATTGAAAATAAAAGCTAACAAATATTACTTTTACAGACAATTGGAAATAGCATGTCAAAATCTTAAAAAGTATTAATTTCGAAATGTAACAACAACATAAATATATAATATACTTATCTTACATAAAAGAAAAAACACCAATAGGTTTAGTGATGTGGAAACAATATTTTGCAATGTAAAGATATTACCTTAAAATACTACTGATTTCTTTGGTTGCATAACTATAATCAAAATGAAATGCCATATACTTAGAAAATGTAAAATTAAATCCCAATAACTGCTATTGGTTATAACATTGTTTTATAGAACAATTTTGAAGTAATACAATATAATACGAAAACGCACTGTTATATATCTTGAGAATTGTACTATTTTAAACTACGTTAATCAATAGGTTACCCAACGTCTATTATTAATAGTAATGCATATTGAATTTGATATCAACATGATATTATTTTTTAAAGTAAAATAAAAGGAAGATCTTGATAATTTTTCTTTAGAACTTTAAAACTTTTTATTCAAACTATCCAATGATCTATTTATAAAAGATTTTTCAACTCAACAAAAAAAACTCATAACCATGTAATACGTAATTGGTCTTGGCTAAAGTATTATCGGGCTTCCTTTATGTGACTTGAAATTTAAGTTTTATCTGATTATTAAATGTAAAGAACCATGCTCAATGGAACACATATGTGTGTAATCTGTCAGTTTAAACATACTCCATCTAAAAACATTGCATATAAAATTATAGTTGAAATAGACACGCTATAGCAAAGACACTAAATACATTATTGTAATGACACACATGATTTATTAATGATAGCGTATGCTTGTAAGAACACATATCTGTTCTATAGTAAAATAAAAGATAATATAAAAGAATAATGCGATGTGCTTTCATGCCAATATGACATCTTTTCATAACGACCAAGGGACGCAGATGTAACCCAATGCATGTTCAAAATGTCAGTATTTAACATATCATCAATGATAATTGAAATAGTACCTCAGAGATGCCCGGAAAAACGACTTAACCTTTACTTAAATTATGTATTTCACAAAAATGCGAACACATTTGAATATTATTTTTATTGGTATTGATATTGAGTTTTTTTTATCAGTAAATTAAAATCAAACTAAATACTATTTGTATATACATATGCACATGCATGGCTCAACAATCTGTAGATACCTGTATCATGGCATTGCACAATGTCATGTTTTTCTCTGACTGTAAATGACGTCTTTACACTAAATCCATTGGATGTTTGATGTGTACTGATTGATATTTTAGTCTTAGATGCATGATTTTTTTTCATTAGTTGTTATTGGCTTTGTGAACTAGCTGTCAGTAACTGCGAGTACTCTCAGATCTGTACTTTTTGAGGTTGGCATGTACCCTGCCACGTTCACTCTGTGTTTTTGTTATATGTATTTCTGTTTGTATCCATCTGATGAGTTAAGACTGATTCAACTGATTTTTATAGTTTGTTCTTATGTTTTACTGTTACACCACTGTCCTAGGTTAGGGGAGGGTTGTGCTCTCGCTAACATGTTTAACCCCGCCACATTCTGTATGTGCCTGTTCAAAGTCAGGAGCCTGTAATTCAGTGGATGTCGTTTGTTTCTGTATCATAAAAAGTTAAATCACAAAAATACTGAACTCCGAGGAAAATTGAAAACGGAAAGTCCCTAATCAAATGGCAAAATCAAAAGCACAAACACATCAAACGAATGGAATGGACAACAACTTTCATATTCCTGACTTGGTACAGGCATTTTCTTATGTAGAAAATGGTGGGTTGAACATGGTTTTATAGCTCTAAACCTCTCACTTGTATGACAGTCGCATAAAATGCAATTATATTGACAACGATGCGTGAATAAAACAGACATAACAGGTAAAAATGTCAAAATATTTAGTTTTTTTGTTCATTATTTTGTACATAAAATAGGCCGTAAGTTTTCTCATTTGAATTGTTTTACATTTTTCATTTCGGGGCCTTTCATAGCTGACTATGCGGTATGGGTTTTGCTCATTGTTGAAGACCGTACGGTGACCTATAGTTGTAAATTTCTGTGTCATGTGGTCTCTTGTGGAGGGTTGCCTCATTGGCAATTATACCACATCTTCTTATTTTTATATTTCATGGATTACTATTATGCAAACATTTGATGCTATTATATTAAACAATACAACAATTTAATAAGGACAGGTATCATAGGCCGTTGACCAAAGTTGGAATTTTCAAATTTGAATCGTCAGAAATACTACACGGCTATATCATATATCATTCGATTCGAAAATATCTGTACTTAAAAATTAATTTGGTCGTCAAAAGAAAATATGGTGCAGTTTTTTCAGAAATCAAGATCAAAGGTCACTAACCGTTTTCAAGGAAAAACAAAATTGAATATTCAATTTCAATTTAAATACCCTGTTTGCAGTAGAATGATTGCAAATCTGAATCTATTTTCTTTCTTATTCAATTTTTTAACAAAAAGGGGGGAACCTATTATTAAATGAGTTTCCCGAGTAAACGTATGCGACTTTTTAAAAAGGGGGTGGTTTTCATTTTAAAAAGATGTATTTTTTCAAATAATAAAAACAACGGTTATCAAAACTAAACAAAATGTATAAACAAATATGAAAAAAATATGTATTTGTTAATATAACTATCTGTTATACCTCAATAAAAGCGGAAATTTGAGTTTTGGGCATATAGGTTGAATTCGATACATGCAAAACTGGCAACAAAAAATCTTTCAAAACAGACTTATAATCAAGTTCTTACAATGTCATGACGTTTTGTTTGAAATGAAATGTATAACATAACATAAATCAGTATGAAATAGACTAAAAACTTTAAAAAGACATTTTTGATGACTACATCCGCCTTATATCCGTTTAAAAATTGAAAATGTTTCGGTTGTTTAATCCCAAACTGAGTGACACAAGATTAGAAATTTTCTTCTATGCAGGATAATTTACCATCGCACTAAACATACGTTACTTTAATAAGTAATTCAAACCTCAAATGACTTTTGTATTGTGGGAACGTTATTACAAGGTTCTGACCCTTGAATGGAATATATATGTTCGTACATGCAAGGTTAAGCAACGGAATCTCGAATATCAACATTGGTCCAAAGTTTCACTATCGCGGTTAACGAACACGACAAAATTCTTAAACCACAAATCCTAATAATATTGCGAATATGAATGTTAAGATTCAGACATTTGACTTGTTGTGCAATGGAATAGAGTGCTAGTCGAATGTTTGTGTACAACATGTAGCGTGGTTTTATCCAGCATCATCGAACATTTCAAAACATTTCGTCGTTGCAGAATACAATTTAGCCATATCAAACTAACATTTGGGGACATTAAAACAACTGTATTATCGAGGCGCGTCTAGGACAAATGTCAAATGAACCCTATTCAGAAAGGAATAGTTTGTCATGCTGCTTGCAACTCCAATATCCCACATCAAAAGTCAAGAAAAAAGCCATCTCTGGTCGACAGTATACACATAATTGTAGTTTGTGGAAAGTTTCCGATTGTCGTGATTGTTCTACTCTACTGTCTGCTCTGTGTAAATTGGTTTATCTGAACTAGGGTTAGCATTGATATCGCAATACTAATGGTAAAAAACTTGTTTCTGCAAATTTGTGTTTGTAATTAATGAATAAATGTTTATATTAGTTGTATGGCAAGTAAGCCTTTACCTGAATCTATTTTTTTTAGAGTATGTAATCCCTTGACTTGCTTGTAGCTTTTTATTACAATATATGTAAGAATATAATAAAATATAAATCGATTTAAACTTTGATAACCGTGACTTGATCCGGCTGCTATTTTATCTGTATGTTTCTAAGAAACATTAGAGGCAACAGTAGTTAATCGATGTTCAAATTTTCCAACAAAACTGAGGAAATCCCATGAACTTCACAAATAGTTCAGATCGGTTGCATCAAGAGCATGCATCACACGCCATGCGAATCAAAATAGTTAAAATGTTACAAACAGGAATGGAACACAAATGGTAAATTTTCAGATCTTTTTTTGTGTCGCTGGTTCTTCCTCATAACTCAGTACATATCACCAAATGATTTAATCTGTATTCACACGTTCGACACACAGGTGTCAATTGTTGATCTTTAGTTTTCCACGAATAGAATGAACCAAAGTCACGATCATCCGCGCACTTTCAAGGATATTGCATCTTTACATCTATCTACTGTGTCAAAATACCGCCATTAACTGTACGTGGTAAACCACACAATTATCCCACGTCGGCTTTTGGGAAAATAACACTATTTAAAGAATTAAATTTAAAAAAAAACTTAAGTTGCCTCTTATGAATAAAACTGTATCAACAAAACCTCAAAAATGAATTAAGGACACCCCAAAAAAATCAAAGAAACAATAAAACATCAACAAATAAAATTGATATCAAGTCTAACATCTATGATGAAAACTATGTATTCATCCCAATCAGGGGCGGGACACAACTTTCCAGAATTTTTTTAAGTTAACGATTGAATAGTAGAGATTTTGAAAGTTTAAAAAATATCGTTTTAAAGAATCTTACTTCATAAAAACTTGTGTATATGAAAAGAAAAATTGGAGTTTTATTAATTTATAGTAGTTACGATACCATTTATGCATCAGCGCTTCATTGTATGATGTTGGAATCCGGTGAAACACAAAATGTCCCCGTTAACAGTAATTTGTGCCTTCATAATTTGTCATCAAAAGGCTTTTAGGATTAACTTTTTCGCCTAATGAATGAAGCATTATGTGTAATGTTTGAATAAAATAAAAAATGGAAATATATTTGAGTGCAGCCTTCGAATAACAAGTCAAACTGGTTGCCACTAATCATCTGCATTTGAAGTCAAATTTGCTAGCTAAACGCTTAAATAAAAAATAAATATTACACCATACGACTTTTTGACGACCAATCTTAAATCAAGTAAAATCAGTTTTCTCGAACTGTGCACATTTTTAGCCGTGTAATATGAAGTGAAATTAAACTCTTCCTATTCCGTCACCGCACTATTATGTCCAACTACAAATACATTAAAGTCATATGAAACTTCAAATTAAAACAAAGCTGAATATGTTTTATAAACTTGAAGGGCTAAGTTGTACTTAAAAACAAGTGTACGTGAACTTTCTTGTAACAAAAATTCTTTATCTTATCAAAATCTTCATAAATGTACTGTTTTTGAATTATTGTATTATCCAAATTTCCGCGCATATTTTTACTGTTATAAGATCACGTATATAAACGTATCCAATACCTTTCATACGAGTGTTTTGAGCAGAGACATCTACCTTAAGAGCCAGAGATCACTGACCGAAATGTGGGGTATTTACAGCACAACCGATATCCATATCATCAGAGTTAAACTAGCATGTGAGTATGCAACAAGGCAGTGTTACTGGGAAAACAAAAACACTTTTCCAGTAAACCTAAGCCATTCTAAAAAGATTTTTAAAAGCAATGTAGATGATCACGACCTTTTGCAACGCCAAAATACAAGTATCGACATGATGGAGGACCATAATTAAAAAGTTATTTTTATTAAGTTTGTGCAAAAAAATTAAAGATTAAAAAAACAATCATTGATAGAGTGAAAGTGTGCTCGATAAGACTTGTACCGTGACATTTTGTGTAACAAGAATGACAGTATACTATGGTATATGAATTTAATTATAAAAGGTATTCCAAGTCAAAATCTTAAAGTATATTAGCTTATGTTGTTTTATCAATTCCATTGACTCACAAAAAGTAGTTGGGTCACCGAATTTGGTTATACTGCACATGTAAATGAAGTACTCATGTCGTAAGTAAGAATCACACAAAAATACGATGAGAATATTTCGATGCGCAATGTCCAAAACGGCACTCTATTTTGTTCATTCTATAAAGATTTTTTTCTAAAAGCATTGCAAATGATCACAACCTTGTGCAACGCCAAAATATAAGTATCGACATGATGGAGGACAATAAATATCATTGCATATGATTTTTGAATATATAGTATACATTATGTGCAAGAAAAAAATACCTGCTAATTTGTTATTGGGTAGATAATGAATAATGATGACAGATGGCTGAATTACTGTTTTAACGTCCTGTTACAAGTTAAATGCGTATAATTAGGACAAGAACATGTAACTGCCATATGGATATGAACCCTGTTTTGTACTTAACCGACAAGCTGAGCAAGATTTTTTACATGCTAGTTCACATAAAGACACATTATGTTGTCTCCAGACCGACCAGTCTTTGCTCTAACTCCTAAGTGCTGCGTGCTTATATAAATAGCGGAGATTCAATAAATCTTTCATTTAATCCGGCCGGGGCTGGAATCCACAACCTACCGTATTCCAGGCGAGCTCGCTTCCACGAGAAAACCGAGATACGCATAAATATTTATTTAAAACATGTGAAACAAGAATGTGTGTTCATTAGACATTGTGCCCACTCATAAAATTACGTTTTCATGTTCACTGAACCATTTAATCCTTGGCAAACACTAATTTGGTGTATGATTTTTAAAGTTTTGTACGGGACGGACGAAGGAACAGATACACATACCAGAAAATATAATATTCCCTGCCAGCATAAGTTGGACATCAAACTAAAAGGATTGTACTTAACAAAACTGCAAAGAAATATAATATGAAATTCCATTTTTCAGACGCATTTGACTTAGTTAAGTATCAATCATTTTATAAAAACATTTTGGAATTCCCTTATAAGGTTGTTTACAATAAATCATCCACCATTTAATAATAAATTATGTAAAGATTTGAAATAACAGTTGTCAATATTAAAATAAAAAATAAAATATAATTCAACAAAATATGTCTATTCAACGAACAAACAATTCATAACAGTCTATGCTCCCCTCTGTCATGTGTTATTGAAAAAGGCAGAGATATGTATAGATAGGTTGGTTATGTCGAATTTTGTCATTTTATTGAAAAAGTTAAAACAACACTTTATAAATTTCATGCGATCGAAGGGTTTTTCTGGATCAACCAGCCTCAGGATCGCTCAAATATGTTAGCCGGATATTTGAAAGCAAAGGATGAATAGACCGGAATCAGTTTTTCTGGATTAACCTTCATCTGGAACGCTCAGAGCCGGATACTTGAAAGCAAAGGACGAATAAGATCCGTAACAGTTGAAGAGTTGTATGACCAAAAAGGATCTAAAATGATAGCCAAATCCATCTAAGGTCAACTTTGCCTGAGGGAGTTGAAACCGTAGTATCTTAATAATTTCTTCATTCATAAATCTCTTATTTGTCATTATTGTTTTCGTTACAACTTCAGACCAGTGACGACAGTAACATTCAGAGGATTCTTATAACGTTTTACATGCTATCATTATATCATATCTATTTAAATAAAACATATTTGATTTAGTATAAACGCTGTTTGGTTTCATAGACTAATATTGTAAATACAACTCAAAACGTTAACATTTTCAAATATTTTCATGTCGTAAATTCAGTACCGTTTGAACCCTATCATTGCAGTCATTTAAGAACTGTTCAGTACTTTTTCGGGCAATTCAGTTTGTTGTTTGTTTTTTAAATAGCTAGATACCAACTAATGAGTAACCTGAACACAGACTGAATTTGTCTCAACAGTATCAATCTTACCGCAGTGGATAAATAAAGGCAAAGGAACGCAGTTTACCGGCGTTCTCGTAAATTGATTTGGAAAAACAAAAATGAAGATAGAAAAAAGAAACTGAAGTAATTGCATGAACTTGAAATAGATAGGGACTGGGTGAATCTACAGGATCAGCGTCTCCGGCTATGAATCCATCACCCACCATGCAAAATCACACTCAGTACAAATATCACAATCGGGTATACGACGCAATCGGTAAAATAACTGATCAGACGATTTTACTATATGTACTAGTATCTAAAGATTTAAAACCGCGACAATATGTCGCTAGTGATTTTTAAAAGACACTAAATAAAGTATAACAAATATACCGAACTCTAAGATAGAATCAAAAAGGGAAGTCAAAACAAACTGACAAAATCAAACGATATCAACCAATGGAACGAGTGGAATACAACTGTCATATTCTTGACTTAGTACAGGCATTTTCTGCAGAAGTGGTGGATTAAACCTAGTTGTATAGCTAGCTAAACCTCTCACTTGTGAGACAGTTGTTTATAGTTCCGTTATATGAACAAAAATGGGTGAGCAACCCAAAAAGACATAATATGTTAATGTGACAATAATTGGTATCCGGCAGTCACTAACACTAAGTACCGGTTCAATAATCCATGATGGTGACCGTAAATCTTTTGAAGTGTCAAATTCATCAGTTCATCATCATTACTCTGTAGGAACAGTTTTTGTGTAAAGATAACACTCCTATTAATGAAGTCTGTATAGAGGTTACATGCATTGGCGTTTTATTAACTGAGGTAAGTAAACACCATACGATGACAGAGGGTATGTTATTGCTGAGAAAAGGGAAGATTTTAATCATTACGTTTGTCATGGATTCTAATTTGAAGTCGTTCATCCAGAAAAAGATCAAGATATGAACCACACCTCCACTATCGTTAGTATCTTAAATGTCAATAGGATAAATGCGTGTAAGCATTCATTTTCATGTGAATTATTGAGTGACAAAACATCATAAATAAATCTGAAAGAGAAAAAATAGCAGACTTTGCAAGATGGGTTTTCTTTTAGATTTTCAGGAGGTTCTAAAAATGAACAAAAATCAAATAACTTCAATACGAATCGTTGAATCGTTTAAGAGCTTATCAGATCATAAAGATCGTTTCAGTTCAAAATTGGTTTGTTAGTGGTTATATTTTTGTTCACTAAGTTTTTGATTAATGCAATATATAGTTTTACAATCTCATTTTTCTCAAATAAACTGAAAAGTCTTACCTTACTAACTGCTTGTGGAAATTTCCACCATTTTCAAATCCTTTCGTTTTACATTGAGACAGTCTCCTTGAACACGTCAGGGCAAAAAACATTACATTTAAATGGAATTATTCAAATATAGATCTATCAATCAACATATTATTGAAAATTCAACAAATAATGCAACACAACTCTTTTCATTTGTTTTGTGCAGCGATTACATTCATCGACATTTAAAAAGGATATGAATAATAACATATATTGATACGGGTCCCTATTTTATCGTTAGAAAAAATCATTTGTAGTTTGTGAAAAGATAATGTTATCTTTCGGAAATCATAATTAGATGGTCTAAAATTTTACCAACGGCTTAAATAATTAGAGTACACTGACAAAATGAAAAACCAAATATTTTGATTTGATTGTTATCTGTGTACGATAGACAAAATATAGTACATGTGTATCGTAATTACGATTACTACTCCAACTATTCGTTTCTTTTCAAACATCTTTTTTTATATTTAACTACCTATACAAAACATATCTTTTTATGCAATAGAGATTGATTTTTGCTTTCTCTTTAGAACTGTTTGATCTCTTCGAATAAAAGTTAGTTCAACTTTCGATTTCGTTAATATGGAGTTAACACAAAGCGAAAACATATACTAACATCAAAAGCACAAAGGAAAGGAAAAGAAAACAAACATTAATTCACAAAAGGCTTCACAGAAAACACAATATTGAGCAACAGATAAGAACAACAGATGTTCTCTGGAAAGGATACCAATATCAAATTCAGTCTTCAGAACTGTAAGATGAAATTTTCAATTTCAAAGTTGTTATATAAAAGTGGAAACAAATTATGATCAGCCAAAACTTTAACATTGGTTAAAAATTGGATATCGGAAATGTGATGTTAACGAGTTTTCTGTCGTCTATAGTCCAATTACGTATTTGGTTTACATTTCACGTGTACTTGCCCGTTGTAGGGGCCATTGTAACTCACCAAAACGTCAGTGCTATCTTCCCACCGATTCAGACAGACTCGTCAGTTTTTTTAAAATGTTTATACAAGAATATGTTTCTGTATTCTTTTGACCGTTCCACAGTTTATGTTTGCCTTTTTTCAAGAAGCATATCAAGCAATTACAATCTGCGTGAAGTCTAGTAAATTATGTTGTGTCTGCTTTCCGGTTTTTGTTTTCTATCTCGACTTGTGAATTTCTCCTTGTAACATGAATGGTAATTTTTCCGTAGATCTTCAAGTGAGTTAACTTCGGTTATTTTTAGAGGAGTGCGTTAACTGAATGATTTTTTTAGTTATTGCACTCTCCAATCCCGCTGTTGACCGCATCTCGTTGGAATAGCAAAGAATGGGAGGAGAAACCAGTGCTCTAACTTCCATCTCAGAAGTTGTTAATGCACAGTCTGGCTCCGCCTCCTTCGAGAAGTAAATAATGAAAGAATAAAACAAAATTTAATAGAAATGACTTTCATATATTGGTTTTGGTAAATGTTTTCTTCTTATCACAACGTTAAAACTCCTTTGAAACTACACGTCCTTTTCGGGTTTGAAGTCAGATAAACATCGAATTAAATTTTGCATCTATCCTCCCCCCCTTTCCCCCCTCCAGAATTTTCGGGGAGAAAAACAAATATTCAATAACACATAAATGGCTACCGAGTCTGAATCCATTCAAATGTACCAGTATCTGAAATACAAATCGAGTGTGAATCCATTTAAATGTACCTGTATCTGAAATACAAATCCAATTGTCATCTGCTGCATGTGTTAATTTTCTGAAAATCAAATATAGTATCCCGCCACTATTTGATTGACATATTGAAAAGTACAGTTACGTTTTATTGGTCAGCATTTAACCTTTAACATGTGTCATAGCCCGTTAATGTTACAAATCATATATAGCCATGCCTTACTCAGTAACATATTTAATCCACTCAAAGCTGCGCTTTTCGTGAATTAAATACGTTAATTCGCAAAAGGCGTGTTATATATATGACTTGTACAGTCTTGTTTGCAAACGTAGATGTTTTATAAATGACTCCAGGGTGAAAAAAGTACGTACGTAGTAAAAGAAAATTCAAATTGACAAACGATCGGTAAGAAACGTTTTTCTATATTTCTATGTGAATTGTAAATCTTTTTTTCTGTGATAACGACTTTTTAACGTTCTTTTTCTTTTGATTTGAATGGGTGCGGGTATGAATTAACTACATGTACGTTAAATTTCCAGGATCTTTCTTTTTCAGTCGGAATTTAAAATAAGGAGATGTGGTATGATAACCGGTGAAAAACCTTTCAACAGAGTCCAAATTAACAGGATCGATGCACATATAGGAAATCATATGGAGTACAGACTGTATAGTCAGATTAAAAATGCACCGACATGACAACATATGAAACAATTAAACGAACAACCCAACGACATGAGTAATGACAAAACAACGAAAGTAAAACAAATATGACAGATAGCAACCTAAAACAATAGTTGAACTTTGACTTGGGAAAGGCTCATATAAAATGTGTATGGGTTGACCTAGTTTATAGGCACTTATAATAGACCCAATATTCTGATCAACGTCGCAGTACTCGCAACTGATTAATACATCATGTTCTCAAAGCTAAATTACCAATAAGTACACATTAAACGAATTTATTGTAAGGACTTCACAAATAGTCTATAAAAAGCATGACCATCTGCATCGCCTAACTAGGAGCACATAATATCGGCAGTAAAAATGTACAGCAATATATATTTAGTTTAAACTTAGTTTAATATTCTTAAACCGCTTATTTGTTTCAGGCCCTTCTAAAAAAACGAAGACAACACGTTATAATAATGTCATGCGTCCGAAGCGCTTTTCTGGATTTACCTTCATCAGGAAGGCTCAAAGCCAAATATTTGAAAGCAAAGGATTTATAAGAACCGAAACAAATGAAGTGCTATATGACCAAAAAGAACCTAAAGAATAGCCAAATCCAACTTTGCCTGAGGGAGTTGAAACCTTAGTTTTTATTCATAATTTCAAATTTTTTAAACGGACAATTTTTGAAAGGATTGTTATAAATCATCTCGGTACCGATGTACTGACTACTGAGCTGCTTATATGATGATACCCTCGTGGACTGATAGTCCACCAGCAGAGGTATCGACCCAGTGCCGTAAAACATGAAAACAAAACGTTATATAAATTTCATTCGTCCGAAGCGCTTTTCTGATTAACCTTCATCAGGAACGATCAAAGCCAAATATTTGAAAGCCAAGGATTTATAAGAACCGAAACAATTGAAGCGCTATATGACCAAAAAGAACCCAAAAACAATAGCCAAATCCATCTAAGGCCAACTTTGTCTCTGAGGGAGTTGAAACCTTAGTTTCTTTTGATAATTAATACAGTTTCTGCTATTTTCAAGCACTGGTTTTAGTGATGTACTCATCATGTGTTTATTCAAAGAAGTGCAATATGCTAACGCTGACAAACAGAGACTCAAAGTGTAATCATCAATTGGTTAGTCTGATATAACAGGCAGTAAAACAACAATTTTATAACAGGTATTCGTACAACATATTATTTATGACCTAACATAAAAACGACTTAATACCTCACTTTCCATAAGAAAAAGTTCATTTAAAAACAAATGTATATAGTACCTTAATCCTAAACCATTTTTTGGCTGAAATCCAGATATTGATTTAGTGTTGCAGGGATAGTAAACAGGGAAACGTTCGGGCAGTTCAAGTTGATACCACTCAAAACCGTTCGAGAAATGCTTTTCAATTCTTATCATGTTGATAATGAAAAAAATTGAGGTTAAATTCGGTTTCATTTGCTGTTTAGGGGTTATATCCCTTGCTTTATTTAGCAATGACAGAAATGTGTGTAATTGAAATTCGGTTAACTGTCATTTTGACATCATTCTATTCTTTTTGTCATGGTATTATCTCATTTCAATTGTAATCTGAGATGGTGGAGGAAGTTTCTACAACATGAGTGTAAAAATAAGTTAAACTACACGACAAACAATTCTAAGCCCATCCGAAAAATCATAGCATGTACACTTTCATCGTTGAATTTCTTCTCTAAACTGGTCCCTGATTAAGCAATGATTCACATGCCATTACGAATATATCGGCAAAAAGAGTGCAAAATTAATATTGGTGCCCATACCATAAACATATAACCCAACGAAGAAGAAAAAATGTGAGGATAATCAATACTTAATATAACTTGATAACATATTCATGTTTACGGATTTTACATGTTATAAAAACTATTCTATCTTTAAAAAATTGAGAATGCTTCAAATTTGGCTTTACATAACTTTCACGAAATTCAAATATTCTTTTTTGAAGGCTGTATGATTACCTACAGTTCTTTACATCATTCGTCCTTTATATGTATAAAGATATGAATCAAAGATGAATAAACACTAGATAATTGGCTGATTAAATGAGAAACATGGTTTATCAAAAGTATATGGTATAAAGTAGTTGATTGATCATTGAGCGCCATTCTTAACTAAGACTAACTAATAAAAAAAAAAAAAAAAAAAAAAAACGGTACTGGTACATTTATGTGCGTTTCCAAAAAGGTAACTCTTTTTTATAACAGAAACACGCAAATATAATAAGTAAGCCAGTTTATTTCTTTGTTGTTGGTTTGTAAATAAATTTCATGAAAATCTATACACTTCTTACTAAAACCTTCGAAGTTTGGTGGCCTTGTTGACCGCTCTTATTCCATCGACCATTAAGTAAGTCTAATATCTTGTTTAACATTTCAACATTAATAATTATTGTCTATTAAGGGCATACGATACATTTACAGGGGTAGTAATAACGTTGCTAACGTAAAATTTTATTTTTCGCGACGTCAAACTTGGACACATCGGGAAAATAGGCATTTTTCGAATTTTATTCATTAGCTTGACAACGATTACATGGACCTCTCTTTTTAAAAATAACATTTGGCTTGATTATGTATGAAGAATATTTGCACCAGTTTTAATGAACAGATCACCGATGAAATTTTTTTAAATTAGATAAATATACAGCAAAAATGCAGTTTTTTTCCAAAATCATGAAAATTTAATAAAAAATTATTATTTCAAAAGAATTATTACACAAGTAAAGAGAATGTTAAGAAGATATTCCAAATGTTTTTACAAAAATCTATTTGTGTTTACCATTTGAAACATAAAGTTTGGTATGTCTGTCAAAAGGATAGAAATGTCCAGGAAATCGAGGAAAATTTTTTACCCTATCTCTCTCTAAAAGAAGCACATGAAGGCATATTTTTTATTAGATATTTGAATTGTCTAGGTAAAAATTGCTTGTTTGCAAATTTTCGTCAAAATTCACCGTGGGATCAAAACTGTATTGTAACCCCGTAAGAACAAAATTTTACGAGATCATGGATAATTTCAGCTTTCCAATTGGGAAGTTTAAATTTCATAATGGAGTTGATAAATCCTAGTTTAGAGGCTTCTTACTTTCAAATAAGCTATTGAACTAAGGGTTTCAAGGATTTTTTTTTTTCGGAAGTTTTACGGACGCCATTAGTAGTTTGTTTACCGTTATTTGTGTCACGGATGACCACAGATACATTCCATTTATCGCAGCCACAATCACGTCGTCTTATCTCAGATTGAAACATCACCGAATGGCACTTATCAACGATTTTTTTCTACCCATACGTACAACGACGAGTTAAGTAGTAGACCTATTTTAACTGAATCGCTCATTTTGATCTATACAGATCGTAAAACACTAAACGAGTATTTTTAGTTATTTGCAGTATAAAAGTTAATTTACAGACTTATCCATTGTTGTTAATTCAGTACCGGTCAAGCAATTCGCTTACAGTGAATTAGTATATGTCAAGTCTATGGTCAGCCAATTCAGTAGGTAGTAAACACCTGTATCAAACAACAACATACTGAATTGTCTGAACAGTACTGGGATGACTGCGAGGAAAAGGTCTGAATAGTATTGAATTAACAAAATATCTCAAAACTAAATAAGCTCTTAACAAGATTTAACGCTTTGAGTTTCATACTTTTCTGCTGGTGTTTACATCAAAATGAACATTTGATATTTCAATTCATCTACTATTTGTATCAATGAAAGGCAGGATCAACTACTGCTTTGATGGAGGTCATGTTTTGTCTATCTTAAATTTTCTTTTCACTGTTTTTGTAAACTGCTGTTGGTCTGTTCTTGGTTTTTTGTTTTTTTTTTTAGCCATGGTCTCGTAGGTCTCTCTTAAACTTTATATTCTGTTCCCTTGTTCAAACACATAACATTTTAATATGCAATTTAGTATTTGATAATGTCCCCTTGCACTAATTACCTATCTTAACTACACTTTGTCAATGTCCTTGTATGTACCATGTCTGTAAATAATCAAATTTTCAAATGCGATGATAACTACAGCACAAATAAAATGATAAGTTGTGTATAACAGTATATACGCAATTTCTATTTTTGGTGTTCTTTCTGGGCATTGTGTATGTTTAGAAAGCGATCGATTTAAACTAGCTGCGCCGAATTGTCCATGTTTTTTTAAATGCAATGAAATAGTCAGTCCATTGTGTACAACATAAGTTTATGCCGAGAAAAGGTGTTACAAAATTACTAAGAATTTGCGGAAATAAAATCATTATATGTTAGTTCTGTTTTAACACTAACACTTTGCTACATTGAGTTTGTATGGTAAAATAGGATGTAAACAAAGGCAGACAAATGCTTGGTTCTGATACTAATTTATCAGAAGAGTAAAAGAAGTCAACCTAATGATTATTGAAGCATGGTTCCATGCAAACTTGTTAAAATTGTAGAACCAAAGTCCTCGAACGAAAATGTCACAATACAATTGATGAAAATAAAAGTGGCATCTGATGTATACAATGCAGTTCTGTAAATTATAAGATAACTAATGCTGTTAATGAGTAAATGTCCTTGATATTCGAAAAACATATAAAACATAATTATGGACACATAAACTTATTTCAAACAAAACGCGTTCATATATTTCATCAAATCTCAAGACGTTATCGAACTCGAGATATCTACAAAATAAATATTTTATCACTTTGCGTATATACATTTATATTTTTATTATATAATTAATGGTGAATACAGGTAAACTGCATGTCTAATACGATAAATGGCAATCGTGCTGTATCAGCCAGCCGTGATGATATCGATATCAGTCACGATTACAAAGGCTTTATCACACCCCTTAACTGTATGACGTCATGTCATGCAAATGAAAACCATCTACGTCATGTCAAGTATATAATAAAGTGTATGTGATATGGCTTTTTCAATATTACACACCGTATCATTCCTCAACTAATATAATCCCTCGATCAGAGCTCTTGGGACAATATTGGTTTCTCGGGTTGGTACGGGTGTGATAATGAAAAATCCCTATGATATTCTCTATATATTCTCTTTATGCATTGGCTTTCAGTCTGTATCATCCATGGGAATGTTACAACTATGAAAAAAAAAAAAAACTGTCACCAGTAGAAAGTTTCTTAGGTGTCTACCCGTTTACTTGTTACAGAATTAGAAAACAGAAAAATCGATGAGAAAAATATATTTTAGAAACAAAACACCACAACTTAATAAATATAGTAAAAAATTTTAAAGGAAAATATATCTAAATTGGATTAGGAGAATGGCCCTGGGATGACATGCTAAACACAACAGAGATTTCAGCACTGGTGCCAATGAAAAAAAAATGTCGGCATTTCAAAGTGACCCAAGGCATGCTTTCATTTAATTTCGAAGAATGAAAATTTTCTGTAAAGTATCGTCTACCTAATAGAAAAAAACTCGATAAACTTTGCAAAAAGCAACAATTGTACCGTAGCTTTGTATTTTAGAGTACATCACTTTCAAGCATAATCTGATTTGTATTTATTGAATGAAATTCAGACACCGACGCAACAATACACGTGTGTAAATAAACTACAGATATATCTTTGATTAAAAAAAACAATTTATGATGTAATTCAAACTTAATAGTTTTTCAATAAAACTGAAATAAAGAACTTGATAGACTTTAGCACATAAGCATGGCATTATAATGAGGAGAACGGTAAACAGAAAGATGGGTGAACTGAAGAGTCTTCGAAGCATATTACAAAGCAATCCTGTTGATTTAGCCCAATTTTTTCAGACCAATTTACCAGCTTCTATATAAGTAGATGCATTTAAAATGTCCCGATCAAGGTTTTATCGTTGATCAAGAAACTGAACGATATATTTTATTAGCTGTGAACCCTTATAGTGCTATCTTACGCAAACGAAGACGATTAAATTGTACAATGCACTTCGAAACTGGATATTATACTATAAAAGTGTTTCTTCTATACTCACTGTCTCTTTGTGTCTTGTGTTTTCTTGCACATAATATAAAATAGTTTATACGGGTATGATATTGAAAGAAACACTTATAATAGTATATACATATTTCAGTTTTGGAAATTAGGTTCGTTGGACACCTTCCCTGCTTAATCTTCACATATTTGTAGTGACACTATCAGTTTATAGATTTTAAATTCCCATCCTTGTTTTTATACATAGTTTTCTTATATTTACTTGATTCGGTACTGTGACTAAATACATGTTTTATATATTGCTTTCGTCGGTTTTCGTAAGTTTTCTTTTGTCCGATTTTTTAAATGATTTCATCTTTCATATTTGTGTTTGATATTTGACGGTTAAAGCATGTGTAGAATGAAAGAACATATCATTTTTAACAGTTTACAACAGAAATTAATAACGTTGAAACTCACTTGCACACAAATAGCCTCGCAAATGTCCACGGAATTTTGGATCGATATCAGTTCATGTACAAGGACAGTTTATTTGAATAAACAGCCTTACTATTTTCTTTTGACGAATGTGTATTTTGCTTGAAATCTTCATTAGAAATAAAACTAAAACAATGAAAACATGATCATATGATATCGATTTCAATGCACAACACATTTGTATCACGACAAATATTCCTAAGTGCTGCGCAACAAATTTGTATCTCAACAAATATCATTTTAGTGCTGTGGAACACATTTGTATCTCGACAAATATTCCTAAGATCTGCGCAACACATTTGTATCTCGACAAATATTCCTTAATGCATGCAGCTAAACAAAACATGAACGGAAAATACAAAAGCGTGGAACATTTGAAATGGTCTCTTCAGATGTACAATACGATGAAATCATTTAAAGTAAACGTTTTACTTGAGAAAGTGTTGTAACCTTGAATTTTATACAAATGCATAATTTATGACCTAGTGTTGTTAATGAGTTGATTTATATTATTTATGAGATAATGTTATAACTTTCCTATACTGATAAACAGTTTACAATATTACCATTTAAACCGTAAACTTTGTTTGCAATCTAAGAGAAACGTTGACTATAATCAAGTGTTACTGGTCTAGTTATGCTCTCAAACGCTAAATGTTTTGTCTTTCCAAACTGACGGTGTCGAACGTGTATGCTGAAGGTCATTTCAGAAACTTAACGTTTCTTCCAAACGACATCAGTATTATATTTGTTATTTACCCTTTGTTCCCTCTCTTGTGTATTAGTACTTCCCTATGGTGCTATCCTATCTGTACCCATTTCTTTGGTACAGACATGATTTAAGTGTTACATTGTACACTTTGTCGGCAACATTTCTATCATGTATTATTTAATTTTACTTAACTAAGGTTGTACTTTATTACGCAAATTTAACCTTATAAGGTGTTCGCTACATGCACAAACCAAAATAGTCTTTTTATACTTTTTATCGTTGTTTGAGAAACAATCCCTGTTGACCTCTATCCATAATCAGATAAAAGCAATCTACTATACTAGTAGATTAATTTAAGTATGCAATAGAAAAAAGTGTATAAAGATAGAGCAGGCATTGTTGACATCCACCTAGATAATATTGATTTTTTAAACAACAAACTCTCTTTACTCTGCAAAAGAAAAAACACGTATCCATACATATTTAAATTTGTTATTAATTAATTTTGTCAAAGCACCTGTTCATTTGTTGAAAGACAGATAAACACGTTTCTTTGGTTGCTTCACTTGTTGCAGCATCTATTCTAAAAATGTGACCTTGTTGAACTTAGTAGGGACTTTAATAAGGAGTTAAAGTAAGCATACGATTTTGGTAAGATACTAAACGGAAATTGGAACAAAAGTACCAAACTTGTGTCTGGTCACTTTTATATAATTAAGAGGCCAAAGTAATTCATTAAAACGTCGATTTATTCAAATATTCAGAAATTTGCTTCGTTTAAACTATTGGATTGCGACAGTCATGTTTACACAGTTAAATCACACGTTAATGTTCTACACAATTGTATAACTTTGTCCTATCGTATTTGTTTTTCACACCATTCGGAACTATCCTGAAAAAAAGTAATTGAAGCTTTTAACATATGTTTAATAACAACTGACTAAACTCCCACTTTAAAAACTTCGAAACAGCTGCCATTAAGTTTGATAAGATATCTTTTGTAATGGACAATCTAGTATCGCAGAATTTCTTACACACCAAGGAAGTTATAGGATCAGACAAACATTTTAACTTGTGTACATAACTTATGGCAACACGTAAAGTGCTATAACTGCAGATGGTTGATAATTTTGTAAGTAGCGAAAACTAATAAAAAGAGATAGCATAATGTTTGTAGATGGACATGTCTATGATATTATGACAAAGGAAAATGCTGGTCACAAAATTGTGCTGATGCTTTTAACCTTTACTCTGAGATGCTCTGGTTGCAGATAATAATGATGCTTGCAATAATGTTCCTGTCATAGACACAATAGATGCTGTGTTACTCATGCTAGGGTTCGACTTTACCTGGGAGTATTTAATGAGCCTTCTTAAAAGAGAAACTAGAATGCAAGTTGCAGACTACCTATTGTACCCGCGATTTGCTTTGCCTTAAAATGAATATTAAATTTTAGGAAGCAAAAACTAGTCTGCATATTAATGTCATTAAAAAAATGTCTTCTGGTGAAGTTTTATTTACAATTTCATCAAATGCTTGTTTATCAGTCATATACAAGAATTAAGTGATATTGTGATCACATATACCCCCACTTGCTGCCTAAAAAAAAGATGTTTCATGGCAGTGTGTTAAAATCTAAAACGTGTTTGTTAAACGTTAGTTAAAGTTTTAAAAAATCAAACTTTAAGATTTCTTTACCTATATATAACAGGTCTAAGTTCATTAAGGAAAATAACTATTGAACGGTAAATATCAAAATCATCAAAATCGAACTTGACCTGTATCTTTAGTATCTTTTGATCCATGAAATTGTGTTCAAATTTCAAAAGTTTGGTCAAGTGGAAGTTTAATTTTTATCCTGAAATAACAAAAAATGCTTTTGATACATTGCACTTAGGGGCGAAAACGCTTGAAAGATAAATATCACAATCATGAGCATCGATTTGTCCTGTATTTTATGGTCAATGATATTATATTGGAATATTTGTCATCAGAAGTGCATTATTCTTTTTAATTTACCTCCCAAGTTTAGCTAAGAGAAGTTGGTTGACTTTTGAATTGGTTATTCGAATATGCCTGAACAAAAACGACAAAGAGACAAACATCGGTGCACTAAAAGCAATACTGAAAACTAACGATTGAGCAATAACCGCACCAAGGTATCGTTTTGTTAAAGGCAGCAGCTAGTTCATTAGAAAACCATCCATACAAATATACGATCCCGCTCCCGCAAAAAAAAAAAAAAAGAAAACAAATGCAGTTTTTAACAATAAATATTGAACCCTGTAATAGGTACTATACATAAGTTCAACTATATATAGCACATTTTCGATTTTGTTTATAACAATGAACTGTTTAACAGTAGTGCAAAATGCCTTTCCTTGAGATGCAATTGTATGTCCAGTTCCCTGCATAATCTAATAAAAGTATATTTTGATCAATTTTCGTAATTGTTGGTGAAAATAACAGTTAAGATTTAAAGGTATTATTTTAGCAGCAAAAACATGCAGAGGCATTCACACGTAGTAAAATGCTATTCATTTTTACTAAAAATATATCGTAAAATACGACACAGTCAATATTAATCCAGCAAACAGCAAAAATATCGGAAGTATCAAAAGAACAAATTAAAGTCATTGCTTCCTCGAAAGATAACTTCATGGCCCATCTTATGATATGTTTGTATGTATGCTCATCTTCACGTCGATTGGTGTTTTTATACTTCTGCATTTCGTTTTGAGTGGAAGCCATCTGTATTGAAGTATAATTCTAACACTTTTCTATAATAGCTTAACTAAGAAATGAAAAATGTGTTTAAAGCTTCCTGTGATTTTACAGTAACAATAAGAAAGTAGAACATGTGTAAAATTGAACATATACCTACCATCATCAGTTACGTTTGTACTGTCTACAGTTAAAATGTTACATATGACGAAACCGTTGTCAGGCTAATGTTTGGAGAATTTATTTAATATGTTTATATTCATAAGATGTCTAACAATATCGCCATTGAACATTTTTCAGATTTGCCTTTTAGGATGTGATGTGTAAGGTATAGGTTAGCCAATTTATCAGTAAAAGAATACACATATTCGACCATTGTTTCCATGAGAATGTGATTTCATTAATCGTCTTTTTAGTATATATGTATTAAAGAAGCTATTACAATTGTTCGTGTAATTGTTTTGACCGGTTTCTTATGCATAATTGTCTTTTTTCTGCAAGTATGTTCATACTGCTGCATTTGTTATTTACGTAGACCAAATACATTGTTGAAATTATTCATATATACCATTTCCTTGCATTTTCTCTTACCCATTTAATGGGGATCTTTTATTGGAATTGACTGTGCGAGGCAAACCTGTCAAACCTTCCACCTGTTTTAACTGAGTTAACCATGTAAGAACACTCTATTTTATAGGCAATTTTGAAAAAGAGAGAGGAAAATTGTCTCATGCATAATCGTGTATATTCTTCTTCATAAAAAAAAATAGACGTGCACATAAAGACCGACAAGAACGAACTACACATACGTTTGCATGGTATAGGCACGGAATGCGGTGGAGTTGACCTACTGTTTTGTGTATGCAAAAACTGCTCCTTTGTCAGTAGTAAACCATATGTCGTAAAATAGTTGACCATATAGTTGTATATAAATAAATACAAGACAGCTCATAATTTGAATAGCAGAGTCAACATCTCTTTGCTGCTATAAGAAGCTGGTTAAGGTAGCCATGGCTGTTGGTTGAATATTGCCACTCAAGAACAAAATTAGAAATAACACCGCCATAGTTTTCATGAAGATACTCAACAAAAGGAGAAGGTATGATAAGGCTATTTTTGTGCCTTAACTATATAAATGGTCATGTAAGGTCAAATACGTCAAATTTAACATGGTTATAACGTCAAAAAGCCAGATTGTGACGCTTATTAAAAATCCTTTAATTGAATTTGACAGGATTTGTGAGAGGCCTTAAGGTAGTTCAAGTCATGTGACCATTGAAAGAAAAAGAAACCATTAAATTGAATATCCCACATGAAGCAGGTGTTTCCCCGAGTCAATAGTTTGACTCAGTTGCACGGCAAAAGATTTAATGGGTTCTAAGGTCAAGACATTGTTGGCATGACAAAAGGTCAGAGTTAGCGTTTTTTTTATTTTGGAAAACGTGCATGCCTCGTGTTGTTTTTTTTTTTAACTCTTATCGTCTTATTTTTACTCTTGCATTAATAAAACTTAAAGTGTTCCAAACTTGAGTGAATAAGCTTCTTTTTCTTTATATGTATTGCTAAAAATTGTTAAGTATTATAAAATGACGAGTGAAGACATTTTTCTGAAAATTTGCGTAGGTCTACGTAAAATCCAAAATTATTCCTTAGATATATTTGGTAACGTATGGAGTGGTATAAAATATAAAGTAAAACCATTTTTGGTTCTTATCTAACTTATAATCCCAAATTTACAGAACACACAATTGTGTCAGATTATTCGTGGCGAAGTTGTGATCAAAGGGAGAAAACACCGTGCATACAACGTAGGAAATTGCAAGTTCAGAACAGTAAATTCAAGTAATAGTAATGTTTGTAGTTATATTTCGGCAATTTCTTCAATAACTATTCCATATTTGATGTTCCTCCACATTTGCAACAAAAAAAAGTCACGGAATGGTTGAATATTACATTTTACAAGTAATTACAGGCATTTGAAAACTTCCCATTATAAAGATAACTTACTTTTTCCTGACACTTGGAACTTATACATTGCTTTCTACTCTCAAACACCCTTTTGATAGATGGAATGATATAAGTCGTTGTTTCACTTTCTAAGTATAAATATTCTTAGAAAGCTTATGCAAATAAACTCAGTGTTTGTACATGTAGCTTCTTAAAACTAATTGCTTTCGAAAAAAAAATATTAACATCAATTTCACTACTGTATAAATTTATACTTCAATTTCATTAACATATATTTTAAAAAAGTATCTAAAATAAAAGTTTATACTCTGATGCACTAAAAACTTTGCATCAGATTTAACTAAGTTATTTAAATTGTAGAACTTATAGACTCTTTGACTTTGTATGCTGATCATATTAAATAATTAAAAAAACACACCCAGCATCAATTGTGAAAAAATATTTCTTTTCTCAAGACAATTTAATTTTTTGAATTCGAGGCTTGCCGAGCAATATACGTATTTAAAATCTCACTGTTTAGAGTGGCTAAATAGCGTATTGCTAGAGAGTAGGTAATTGTTTCTTTTAAGATGTTTTAACAATACATGTATGTTAGCAAAATATCTTTGTTTTTGAATGATCTGCAAAGATATGGGTTCCTGTTATGTGGATCGATGATCATCAAGCATGGTTATTGGTAGACTTTTCCTAATGCAACAATAGCAAATTCAGAGGAAAGCAAGAAGCTTTCAGGGGCGGATCCAGGATTTTTGAAAGGGGGAATATTCCATAAAACAGATCAAATAGTGTAGATTTCATGCTTAAATGATATATTTTCAAATCATGGCGGAGCCCTCAACGCTACCCCTTAAACCGTTACATTACTAACTGAATTTTGACCAATGAAGAAGTGATATCAAGTGCAAATGTTGGTTATATGTTCAGGATCAGAGAAAGTATTCGACTAAGAAAAAGAGAAATAAATTTAGAAACACGCCCGCCGGTTTTATTGGTGGGTACACTGCATTACCAGTGTAACGCCCTCTAGCGATCAAACAAGAGAAAGGATTAATATCTAGATCTGGTGTTGATTCATCAGCAGAACTCGTGTTATAATGGAGAAAAAAAAATCGATTTCATCAAATACAATGTGGAAAAAACTGAAAATGTAGACAATACATGCTTCAAAATTGTGAATATTGATATTGAATGGATAAATAATTATTTTCAGTGGACAGAATTTTTACATTTTTGTATACCAGCTTTAAGATTAGAAACTTCCAAGATGTACAAGTTCTGTTGCTGTCTCTAAATTAACAGAAAAAAATCCAAACATCCAAAAATTTGGCAAAAAGCCATAAATGGATTTATAACATTATAAACAATGCAAAGAAAACTGAACAAAAAGCTGAAATGCAATATGATATCATACACCTCATATTATTTCTGTCAATAGTAGTTTATGACATTTTGTCTTACATTTGAATTCAAAAGTACTATACAAATAAACGTTCAGTTTCAACAAATGGAAAGAGTCCTTAAATAAATGATTGATTAGATAATAAGTGAAGTTAAGGTGATCGGTCAAAAGAGTGAATATGGTTTTTAGAAATAATAAAGTGTTATTGCGTCATAAAACTTACTGAATCAACTTTAATTTTAATCCAAATTCATATTTTACTGATGTAAGAGGCAAAGGCAATTGAAAAACAAAACAAAACAAAGTTGACTTGAATACTGTAAATTCTGAAATTATTGCGTACATATATTATTACGATTTTTGAAGAACGTAAAATATGCGAGATTAATTATTGCGTTTTCGGGACAATCTGCATAGAATCAAATATCAGAATGTGAGTTCTTATTATTGAAATAATCAACAAGTCGCAGTATTTGCATTAATAAAAATCTCTCAATAATTGAATACACACATTCCGGAGATGTCCTCTAGAAACATTGATTGATTGATTGGTTGGTGTTAAACGCCACTTTCAGCACTGTTGTGTTATTTCATGGCGGTCAGTTTTGTTTTGGTGGAGGAAGCCGGAGTGCCCGGAGAGAACCACCGATCTTCGGTAGAAAACTTACAATCCTAGTCAATTAAGTTTGAAGTCGAGCGCATCTGCCACGTGCGGGATTCCGACTCACAACATCAGTGTTGACAGGCTAGTGATAGAGTAGTTCCACCACTTAGGCCATTCGGCCACCGAGGCCACCCCTCTAGAAACTCATCCTACTTTTGTTACGATGAGTGGTAAAGTATAGCCACTCATATAACAGTAAATGTCATTGGATAAGCTTCCAAAAACAATAAATAAATTGCATATTCATGGCCGAACACGCAATTGTGTCAGCTTTTGTTTTTGATGGAAGCATGTAAATATTGGAAACCGCCATTTTGACATAAGTAACAAACTAATTTTCAATCTTGGATTAAAGGACATTGCGCTCAATGCGAGCATATCATAAATAATCAGTTATGTGAAAATATATCTTTTAATTTGTTTTCTACAGTTATTATTCTATGTTTCAGTAAATTTAATGTTTTAATTTCCTCAATAAAACGGGACATCGTTGTAAATGACGATGAAGAAAAAAAATAGGTGGCGCCGTTTATGGGCGTGACCATTTTACATACGAGTACTTTTTGTGTCGATAGATTGACCTTTATCTGTCAAATCCAGGCGTTTGCCTTTCAAATGACTAACAATGAATTTGACGGGGAAAACGTGACTACAAATTTTTGAAAGTATTCAAAGATGTATTCATTTTCTACATAAGAAAATGCCTGAACCAAGTCAGGAATATGATAGTTGTTATCCATTCGTTTGTTGTGTTTGAGCTTTTGATTTTGCCATTTTATTACGGACTTTCCGTTTTGAATTTTCCTCGGAGTTCGGTATTTTTGTTATTTTACTTTTTGCATCAGTAATCCTTTAAGAAGTTGGCTCCTGTGGTAATACATTTAAGGTTACGTTCATTAACGAACACTGTATTGTTTAACAGAGCAAAGCGGGAACCCCTTTTTGTTTGAAGTGTACATATTTCTTATTATGCTTATGTGCAATGTGCTTATGAAAGCAATAAAAGGGCTGTTCCTTTGCTTTTTGTGTTTTTTTTCTGTGCACATACTGATTTTCTGTCATGACTGGATACCCCATATCCTTTCTTTTCTATCATATAAATTTGTTACATCATGATATATATTCTAATTATATTGCTTGTAATAAGAATTTGATTTGCAAGGATTTAGGTGTTTAGTGGTTAAGATGTAATACAACATTGCTTGAGTTATTTTCCGATTTTAGTTGATTCTTGTTCTTTTATTTCACTCCTCCCAAATACCATATATATGTCGTACCCTTTGTGGATCCTCGATATTCGTTTATTCTTGTTCATTTATTTCACTCCTCACAAATACCATGTATATGTCGTACCCTTTGTGGAACCTCGATATTCGTTTATTCTTGTTCATTTATTTCAATCCTCACAAGTTACAAGTAAGTCCTTCCCTTGTGGAGACTCCATATTAGTTGCTTCTTGTTCAATTATCTCAATCCCTACAATATATGTCTTGTCCGTTGTTGAACCTCGACATTAGTTGTTTTGTTCATTTAGTTCAATCCTCACAAGTTACATGTATGTGTGGTCCATGATAAATCCTGCGTAAAAGTTCTTCTATTCTAATTTTTTTCCCTGGTTACATTTCTCTTAACTATATAATGCAGAAAAAACCAACCACAATTTAGGGTTGTGCGTTCGCTACAGATATTGCATTTAATATGATATAAGTATGTAAATTAATGTATCTATACAAAGATATATGTAACTAAATTCGAAATAAAAAATAGTAAATCAAAGCTTGTGATCGGGTTTGCACATATGACGAATAATATATCAAAGGTTGTTATTATTAAATTGTTCTGTAATAATTATTGCTTTCCTGTTGAAATCTTATATATTTTTCTTTTCTGATTCTAATCCTTGTACTGATACTGATTTTCATGACACACACTTAACCATTTTATGTTATTTTCATGATAGTAGATACTTATTTTTGTGACACACACTTAACCATTTTATGTTATTATCATGATAGTAGATACTTATGTTGGTGACACACACTTAACCATTTTATGTTATTATCATGATTGTAGATACTTATGTTGGTGACACACACTTAACCATTTGATGTTATTATCATGATAGTAGAAACTTATGTTGGTGACACACAATTAACCATTTTATGTTATTATCATGATAGTAGATACTTATGTTGGTGACACACACTTAACCATTTTATGTTATTATCATGATAGTAGAAACTTATGTTGGTGACACACACTTAACCATTTTATGTTATTATCATGATAGTAGATACTTATGTTGGTGACACACACTTAACCATTTTATGTTATTATCATGATAGTAGAAACTTGTGTTGGTGACATACACTTGACCATTTTATGTTATTATCATGATAGTAGAAACTTATGTTGGTGACATACACTTGACCATTTTATGTTATTATCATGATAGTAGATACTTATGTTGGTGACACACACTTAACCATTTTATGTTATTATCATGATTGTAGAAACTTATGTTGGTGACACACACTTGACCATTTTATGTTATTATCATGATTGTAGAAACTTATGTTGGTGACACACACTTAACCATTTTATGTTATTATCATGATAGTAGATACTTATGTTGGTGACACACACTTAACCATTTTATGTTATTATCATGATAGTAGAAACTTATGTTGGTGACACACACTTAACCATTTTATGTTATCATCATGATAGTAGATACTTATGTTGTGACACACACTTAACCATTTTATGTTATTATCATGATTCTAGAAACTTATGTTGGTGACCCACACTTAACCATTTTATGTTATTATCATGATAGTAGATACTTATGTTGGTGACACACACTTAACCATTTTATGTTATTATCATGATAGTAGATAACAAAAACATTCTTTGTTTGTCCCATTTTGACCTGTATATACGACATAGGAATATTTGTAATAGTCTTTGTATGTTTACTATTTAATACTTATGTATTGCTTTGCCGTGAAAATCAACCCATATCAATGATAAGGTTTATCTTAACTACATTTCTACTGTTAATATTTACTTTGATTCTTTTAAGATATAAGACAAACCAGTACGGTCTAGATCACTCATCTGCTGATAGAGCACCTGCTGATATAGCATCATCAGCTGGCGATATGGCACTTTTTTGGTAAATTTGATTTGCCTCCCTTTGCACGGTATCTTAATTTTTCAGAGAAAAACGAAAATATTGGATTGCCAAAAAAACAAAAAAACATTGACGAGTTGTGCTCTTCCACAACCATTTTTAAATTTAAAATATATCCACAAATGTATTTTCACAATAAGATCTAATATACACTATGGACAAAAATGAATAGATAATAAAATTATGATAAAAAAAAAGAATAATGGGATGCTAAAATTTAAAAAATAGAGAATAATGGGGTACTAAAATATACAGAATAGAAAAAAACTGGGGTACTAAAATTTAACGAACATATAGATAGAGCAGGAGCGATTTTTTTCTATTTGAATTTATTGTCAAAAAAGAAATGCACAATGAAATAAATGTGGTCTCGGGCCAGTTAATTACAATTTGTTTTATAATTCTTCGACTGCACTACCTATAGTACTCATCCCGTAATTATGATCCAAATTCAAAAGCTTTGTCTTTCGACCTCTTTTACTTATCTTCTTTTAAACTATTATTTAATCGTGATTTTTAAAAAACGGTAAAAATGACGAAAAAACTCTCTGCTCATGACACTTCGAATATCCACGTGCTTAAAAAATTGCGTTTATAATTTAAATTCCACTTCCGCTAATCGAAATTCACCTTAAAAACTTAGCACATTTCGCAATAGTGACAATTGTGTTAAAGGAGGCAATGCCTCTGCAGCTAGATTGTTAAACAAAAACGCACTTGGATATCCACAAATATTCCCGTGCAATGCTAACCAAAAATGGACTTCTGTGATTTACCTCTTCCGTTTGAATAATACATCAAGACAAATTAAACAATGTAGATTTATCAGTGAATGTCTTTAAATTTTACACCCTTAAAATGTTCTACGTTCTATAGAAAATGCTTGCAATCTTCGGTGTATTAAGGACATTTAAGTAAAAAATGTATTTCATCTTCAATTTCTTTTTTTTTGCAGTTTTACATCTTTGAATCTCTATTTCTAATTAATGTGCACTTATACATTGTAGTCGACATTTAAATCTATAAATAAGAAGACAATCGAAAATAAATCAAGACCAATACATTAGGGGTATAGTTTAGTCCTGGAATTGGAATTGAGTCGTTATAACAAGTTAGCTAAGTCGTTTTAACAGTTTAAACTAGTTAGCTAAGTCGTTTAAACGAGTTAGCTTAGTTGTTTAAACCAGTTAGCTATGTTGTTAAAACGAGTTAGCTAAGTCGTTATAACGAGTTTGTTAATTTGTTATAACGAGTTAGATACGCTAAGTCGTTATAACAAGTTAGCTAAGTCGTTATAACGAATTAAAAATAACACTCCACCCTGACGCTAACCGGCTTCCGTAGGCTTTCGTACTACAACATGTACTTTTACGGTACTACAATCTGTCGATACCTATATTTTGGCATTGCACAAGGTCGTGTTTTTCTCTGATTGTTAATGACGTCTTTACACTAAATCTATTGGAAGTTGGATGTGTACTGATAGATATTTTAGTCTTAGATACATGATTTTTTCATTAGTTGTTATTGGCTTTGAACTAGCTGTTAGTAATTGCGGGTACTCTCAGATCTGTACTTAGTGTCTTTTTTGTTGTTAGGGATGATTGATGGATAAATACCCTCCCACGTCCGGTCTATGTTTTTGTTTCATGTTTTTTCTTCATTGTATCGATCTGATGAGTTAAGCCTTTTCAACTGATATGTATAGATTGTTCTCATGTTAGGCTGTCACAACACTGTCCCAGGTTAGGGGAGGGTTGAGCGCTCACCAATATGTTTAACCCATCAAATTGTGCTTGTCCCAAGCCAGGAGACTGTAGTTCAGTGGTTGTCGTTGGTGCATGTCTGTCCTATCTGTTTTTTCGTAAACACGAAGTCGAAAATGCGAAAACACGAAGTCGAAATGGTTTCACTTATTGATTTTGCGTTTTCGATTTCGCGTTTTCGCGATTTCGACTTGGCGTTTTTTGTTTCGACTTAACGTTTAAACGTTTTCGCATTTTCGACTTTACGGTTTCGCTATTTAGAATATGAAAGGCGATCACGAAATAGCAAAATGGCCTTAACTGGCCATCATACCAATGGGACAACTCTTCTAAAGAGACAAAATGACACAGAAACTAACAACTAGTTTAGTTGTCATTTGTTGAAACAGTGCCACACGCGTACCTCGTGAAAAAAGCAATACGTTAGTTTATGCAATGGCTGAGGGTTTTTGTGGGGAGACCTTCAATTCTGCATCCTTTAATTTTCTATGCTATTTTTCTCTTACTTACTTACTTATCCTCTTCATCCCCAGTGGGACATAAGGCCACAACAAACTGCCTCCGCTTCTCTCTGTCCTAAGCCATGTACTGGGCTTGGCCCCAGGTGTAACCCATTGCTTCCAATTCTGCTGTTACAGTTCTTCACCAGGTGATTCTAGGTCTCCCTGGTTTCCTTTTTCTTGGTGGTGTCCAATATAAAGCTGTTTAGGTGTGCGGTGTTGTGGCATTCTCAGTACATGGCCTAACCATCTAAATCTTCGTTGTTTGATTTCTGCTGTTATGCTCTCCAAAAGGCTCTTGTTTCTGATCTTATTTGGCCAGAATATTCTGTTGATCTTTCTTAGGCAACTAGTATGGAATGCATCTACTTTTTGAAGGTCACTAACTAAAACACGCCAAGTTTCTGAACCATACAGTAGGACAGATTTTACATTGCTGTTTTAAATTTGCAGTTTGGTCCTTAAACTGTACTGGTTGGACTTCCAGATTGTGTGAAGTCTTGCAAATGTTGCACGTGCCTTAGATAGTCATGCCTTTATATCCTTCCCTGTCCCATTATCTTTACTTATGATGCTTCCAAGGTAAGTGAAATCTTCAACACTGTCCACTGGCAGCTCATTGATTGTTATTGGTGTTGTATTTCTAGTGTTTATTGACATTACCTTGGTCTTCTTGGCATTAACATTCAGACCAGTTTGCTTTGCATAGTTGTTAAGTATGTTGGTTTTCTCCTGGAGGTGTTCACTTGTTGTTGATAATATGGCAATGTCATCAGCAAAATCAAGGTCTTCTAGCTGGTTAAACATGGTCCACTGGATACCCCTTTTCTTGTCTGATGTTGTATGTCTTTGTATCCAGTCGATGGCCAATACAAATAGGATTGGTGACATAATACATCCCTGTCTTACACCAGATTTAACTTCAAATGAGTCTGAGATAGAGCTATCAAGGATGACACTGCATTCAAAGCTGTTATAGAAGGCTTTTATAAGCATCAAAATTTTAGGTGGAATTCCATATGATTTAACAATTTTCCAAAGAATTTCTCTATGTATACTGTCAAAGGCCTTTTTGAAGTCGATGAAATTAATGAAAAGTGGTGTGTTCCATTCAATGCATTACACAATGATGTTCCTCAGAGTGAAAATTTGGTCAATGCATCCTCTGCCTCTTCTAAAGCCTGCTTGTTCTTCTCTAAGCTTTTCATCCACAATTTTATCAATTCTTTTTAGAAGAATTTTGCAAAATACCTTACTAGGGACAGAGAGTAATGTAATCCCTCTCCAGTTGTCACAGTTGCGTAGATTGCCTTTCTTTGGTAATTTCACAATCAAACCTTTGCTCCAGTCTGATGGAATGTCCCCTCTTTCCAGATGACAAGGAAAAGATTGTGGAGTACTTTGGATGATGTATCTATGTCTGCCTTTAACATCTCTACGTGGATGGAATCAATGCCTGGTGCCTTCCCTGTTTTCAATGATTTAATTGCATTTCTTACTTCTTCTATAGTTGGTGGTTCTGTGTTGATGTTTAAATCATCTTCTGATGGTTCAGGGTTAGCTATGATATCAGGCTCAGGGCAGTTTAATACCTCTTTGAAATGTTGGACCCACCTTTCTGCTTGTTCCCTTTCTGTTCTCAATGATTTGCCATTTTTGTCGTTTACATGTGCTGTCTGGGCATTTGATGTTCCACAGAGTTGTTTGGTGATTTTGTAAACTGTACTCAACTCTCCCAGAATGGCTGCCTTTTCTGCTTCTTTTGCTAGGTCCTCCAGATATTGTCTTTTATCTTTTCTAGCACTTCTTTTAACTTCTTTGTCTTTTGCTCTGTATGTTTCTTGTAGTTGATCTTGTAACCTTTTGGATTTTGCATTTACTGATTTCTGTTTTATAGTTTTTCTTTCTTCAATTTTGTGCCAGGTTTCCGATGTTAACCAATCTTTGTTCTTTTTTGTCTTGTGACCAACTGTCTTTTCTGCCGTCTTTACATAAATATCTTTGATGTTATCCCACTTCTCTTGTACACTGCCTTCTCCATCATCAGAGTTGTCTAGCACACTAAACCGATTTTTCAGTTCTAAGCAAAAAGCTTTCTTGACATTTGGTGACTTCAACCTTGCTGTGTCTAGTCTCTTTCTGTTCTGGTTTTCAGTAGGTGCCTTTCTTAGTTTTAATTTGATGGTGGCTTTCAGTAGATAGTGATCACTGTTTACATCTGCACCCCTGAGTACTCGTACATCTCTTAATGATCTACGTCACTTGTTGTTCACCAATATGTGGTCAATCTGGTTTACTGTTCTTCCATCAGGTGATTTCCATGTTAGTTTATGAATGTTTTTATGTGGAAAGATGGTCCCTCCTATCACCAATTTATTGCAAAAACAAAATCGATAGCACGTTCACCATTCTCATTTTTCACCCCGCAACCATGCCTGCCCATGACATTTTCAGCATCAGTGTTGTCTGATCCTACTTTTGCATTAAGATCTCCCATTATTACCAGCATGTCGTGTTGAGGTACTTTAGAAATGGCAGTCTGCAACTGTTCGTAAAAATCATCCTTGGTCTCATCTTCTGCGTCATTTGTTGGTGCGTAACACTGTATGATAGAAAGCTTACAGTAGTCGGAGTTAAATCTTGCTGTTACTAATCCTTCACTGATTGGTTCCCATTCTAGTAGTGTTTTTGCCTTTTCTTTGCATATAATTATTGCTACACCATTAATATGTCTGTCAGTGTGTCCAGAGTATAGGATGATGTTTCCACTATTTGTTCTAGTCTTTCCTGAGCCAGTCCAACGACATTCGCTCACACCAAGAATGTCCAACCTGTAGTGCTGCATTTCCTTGATGACCTGTGCAGTCTTTGATGTTTCATACATGGTTCGAACATTCCAGGCTCCTATATGTATTTGTGCTTTAGGCCCTAGAAGACTCATATTCATTTTCCTAGTTTCCACAATAGGGCTTTCACCAGGAGAAGTCATTCCGCTGTGGTTTGAGTCCCCCGTTGAACCTATAACAGAGGGTAATCTAATTTCATTTGTTGTGGTTTCTGTAACTGTAATAGTTTTTACAGGATGGGGGAGTTAACCCCATGCCCAACACTCCAACCTGGAGGGCCAGGGAATTTGTAGTCAAGGTTTCCATCCTCTAGAAGGGCTGCTGTCCTGAGCTAATGAATCCATTCTATCCAGGTTTGTTTTCGAAGTTTACCATCTCCTAGATGAGTTGCCTTACTGGGCTACGACTCTCATCTAACCGACTATTTACCCATAGCTGGGACAAGGTTGATGAGTGCTAGGGCATGTCCACACACCGGTGGGCCTACACACTGCATCTCTAGGGCCCTTGCTGCTCCGAGATCTCCTGCAGTTTAGCCTGAAGTACTAGACCCCAGTTTACGTGCACTGTCGCGGGGAGGCACTGCAGGAGTCTTGATAGTGTAGAGGCTATGTACTGGCAGGAAAGACTTACACACTCGGCTTTTTTTTCACACAGCAAGTATGCTAGCCAGCGGTAGTTAACAAATCATAGAATTGCAACCACACTTGACGCATATCACTACCCTGTGGTATAAACCACTAGCACACATAAACCACTAGCACACTATACCACTAGCACACTCTATTCTTCATTATTTTTTTTTATAAAGATAATGAGTGCCAATGAGACAACTATCCACACAATTTTCAATGAATTGGATGTAAGCAATTATAGGCAACCATGCGTCCTTTATTCTCTATTCTTTATATTTTAGCACCTAGTTATTCTCTATTCTGTATTTTTGGGTCCATTTTTCTCTGTTCTTTATATTTTTTGCCAATTTCTCTATTCTGTAAACCCCCATCCACACCCTCATTACTTGTTACAAAAATGCCATAATATTAAGTCGTAAAATAAATGTTATCATTACCCCAAAAATGTATGTATATGTCGTGTACAAGTTGCGATTTTGTACATGTTATTACATATACAGAAATATTGTACATGTTATAATTTGTACAATGCAAAAATGCAAGTTATATCATGTACAAATGTACATCGCACAGGTTATTACATGTACAAAATATTTCTTAAAGATAGTTTTAACTTGTACAAAATTTGAAAATTAATTGGAATGAATATACATTTGAAATTTATTGAATAATAGATAACAATAATCAAAAGCTCAGAACGTTTTTACTTTATAGCACAGCGATTACAAAGTTTGAGAAATGTTTTATTAATTGCTTCACGGCTTATTTTGGCATAATGCGTTTTCAGGTCATTGTATGTTTTAAGCAGTCCACATGGCCTACAGCAGTGTGACTGTTTGAAAAAGGCATACATTTCCTCAATGGCAACAAAATAAATAACTGTTTCATCTAAACAAAAATTAAGAACAGCTTTGATGTTGTTACTAAATTGTTGTCTCGTCAGCAATCATCAAAAATCACCTTTTTTCATATGTTGATCATGTAAAATTTATAGCCGACTATATAGTATGGGTTTTTCTCATTGTTGAAGACCGTATGGTGACCTATAATTACTAATATATCTTTCTCCTTTGAACTCTGGTGGATAGTTGTTTCATTGGCAATAAATGCCACATCCCCTATTTCAAATAAGACAACAAACTTAAAACCAATACAACCGTAGAGAAAGTGAATTTATATGAAAGGATTCAAACAACAATAACAATATCTAGATAGTAATAAAAAGTTAATATAAACTAGATTGGTAGAGGTCCTTATAACCGTGTGATACATTTTAGTTGCTGCTGTTAAATTCAGAAATATTTTGGTTTTCAGCCATTCATTTTATATTATCATCCCGCCTCTGTGTTAAATTGACACACTGTTAATGATCAGTCAATCCGAAAGAATCATTCTGACCCAGGAACAAAGTGTGAGGTTTGCATACTGTAAATTCTGAAATTGAATTTCAAGGTCAGTATGATGCTTCTGCGTACAAAGTATTGTCAATCTAAGTGCTACAGGACAAAAGTAATTCACCAAACACAAACCAGACTAAATATATTAATAATATTAATTGGGAAAAATCTCAAAAAAGTAAAAGAAAGAGTCAAAATAAATCACTTAGTACTACAAATAGAAGTAAAAATAAGGAATCAGGTTGGTTATTTAAAAAAGGTTTTAAACTAGGCTGTTTAAATATTCAACATTTACAACCAAAAATTGATATAAAATTCTTATTAAAAAATGAACAATTATTTGATATATTTATATATGGTAGAAACTTTTTGAAATGATGAAATTGGTACTGAAACATTGCGAATTGAAGGTTACAAAATAGAAAGGAAAGATAGAAACGCTATTAACAATGGCGGAGGTGTGATTGCGTACATAAGAAATAGTGTAAGAAATAGTGTATGTCACGAGAGCAGAATCGATTTAGAAATATGTAGTATTGAATCTATATAGATTGAAATTAAATTTCCAAACACGAACTCTATTTTAATAGGCATTTTTTATCGTCCACCAAGTTCATTGCAATCTTGGATTGATTCAGTTGAAAATGAAATAGTAAAGGCGTCTGACTCAGCAGAAAATATACTTCTAGATTTCAATATAAACTATTCACATATAGATCATACAGTTGTCGGAAATCAAAAATGGAAGGACTGCGTTAGTTTGTATGGTTTAGAACAAATTGTACATAAACCCACAAGAGTAACAGATAAATGTGTAACTACTATAGACCATATTTATACTACCGATGTAGACCATATTATAGAAGTAAATGTGCCTAGTTATGCTGTCAGTGATCATTATCCTGTTTGCGTAACAAAAAAACTCAACCCAAAAATATCAAAAATGGAGCATTTATCCATAGAATACAGATCATTCAAACAATTTGATCAAAATAAATTTATTGAAAATTTAACAAATACTCCTTTTCATCTCATTGAATCGATTGGAGATGTTGATGAAGCAGATAATTTATGGTATAATCTTTTTCTAAGCACCCTAGACAAGCATGCTCTTAAGAAAATTAAAAAGGTGAAAAATACCCAACAACCAGAGTGGTGAACTGCTGATCTAAATAGCGCTCGATACCAAAGAGATTATTTTCATAGAATTGGAGATATATATCATTATAAGATTTGGCGAAATAAGGTGACATTTTAGTAGAACAGGCAAAGAAAAGGTATTTTCAAAATGCTATTTCAAATTGTAAAGATAGTAAAACTATTTGGAAGTATGTAAAAAGTTTAACTTTTTTAAAAATTACATAAAAATATCACGCATTTAGAATATAAAAATTGTGTTATTGAAAATGATGTTGATATAGCAAATACATTTAATATGCATTTCACAAATATTGCTGACAGTATAGTTGATAACAAATTATGTAATAATGATAAAGGTCCAAGTTTCAATGTACTCAACAAATTTGTGAAATCAAAGTTACAAAGGGGTAGTGAAAAATTCATTATACCAGAAATGAGTATTTTAGATGTAAAAATGTATTTAAATAAACTTGACAATAAAATTGAGAATGGAAATGGGGAATATGTCAAAGAGACAACAACCCGACCAAAGAGCAGACAACAGCCGATGGCCACCAATGGGTCATCAACGCAGCGAGAAAATCCCGCACCCGGAGGTGGTCCTCAGCTGGCCCCTAAAGACAAGTCTAAAGCAACTGGTTTAGATGATGTTGGACCAAACATTTTGGGTATGTGCAGTGATGTCATTGCACCAGCTTTAACATATTTATTTAATCTAAGCATCAAATGTGGTAAATTTCCAAGTATTTTTAAAACTGCAAGAGTTTGCCCAATTTTTAAAAGTGGCGATGCTTGTAATCCTGATAATTATAGACCAATAGCAGTTTTGCCTTGTCTCTCCAAAATCATAGAACGACATATCTCTGATAGTTTGTATATATATTTAAATAATAATGACCTTCTTAATACTACACAGTCAGGCTTCAGACCTAAACATTCGTGCACTACTACACTTACTAAATTAGTAGATGAATGGTTAACAAATATAGATAATGGAGAAATAAACGGAGTTATATTTTTAGATTTAAAGAAAGCTTTTGATCTGGCTAATCATATAATTTTATTGAAAAAACTTGAATATTATAATGTTTCAAACTGAACACTAGACTGGTTTAAGTCATACTTGTTTCAACGAAGTCAACAAGTTAAGGTCAATAACGTCAAGTCTGATACTAAATACATAAAACTGGTGTACCACAAGGCTCTATCCTTGGCTCTCTGTTTTTATTCTATATATCAATGATTTACAACTGAACATAGAAAATTATAGATTTAATATAGATTTAGATAAATAGATTTATATGCAGATGATTCTACTTTACATAGTAAAGGTAATAATGTACATGAGTTAAATGCTAACCTTCAAAATGATATATATATTATCGAAAACTGGTATTCGCAAAATTGTATGAAACTAAATGCAAAAAAAATGTAAATCAATGGTTATTGGCTCAAAATAGAGGCTTTATTCAACTGGAAACAATTTAGATATCAATATTTCAGATGAACAAATAGAGAATGTAGATTGTGAAAAACTTCTTGGTTTATGTATCGACAAAAACCTAAATTGGAATGAGCAAATAGATAAAATGTCATGTACAATATCAAATAGAATCAACTTATTACAAAAGATAAGAAAGTATTTTACCTATATATACATTTATCTTACCTCCTATACATTTCTAGGAATATGATTGGTTTAAAGCAACCGCGTGGAGACCGTGCATATCCATATTAGGTTAGTAGGCGGGGCTTATTTCAATACACGGTTAGTAGTGGTGTTACATCCCTTTATTAAAACAACACGGTGTTGAGGATAAAACCTTAAAGGTTTCAACAGACGAAGAAATTGATGATGAATGATTGAAATAAATTCTTAAAACACATTTAAACCTACAAGTTATTATTGTTGGCATTTGTTTCAGTATAGACCAATGGAAGTAGGTTCTTAATACTATAACGGTATTGAAGACTTGATCACTTTGATAGGCCACTAGTCTAAATATCACATGTTAAGATAGTCGGTAAGATAAATTCGTTACACAGTGTGCTAGTGACCTAATACGATATATATGGGGTCAGTAAATTCCATATGGGGATTCGAGCTTCGCTCTCACCCCATATGGAATCTACTGACCCCATATATATCGTATTAGGTCACTAGCACACTATGTAACTAATAATACGTATTATTTATTTTAATGCTGATATTCTGCCATTGTTTGATTATTGTTGTAATATATGGGGTAGTAGTTATGAAAGTGGAATAAATAAACTTAATAAGTTATTAAAGAAATCTGCTAGGGTTATAGTAGAAGCTGACATAATCATATCCCACAGTTTATTGTTTAATAGTGTAAACTGGTTAAATCTGGAAAAATGAATTCAATATCAAAAGGCAATACTTGTATTTAAATCATTAAAGAATATGGTTCCTAACTATTTACAAGAAAACTTTCATTTTACTGATAATCAAAATTATAATTTACGTTCAGCTGACGAAAAACTATTACATCTTCCGAAGCCAAAAACTAATTTTTTGAAGAAAACATTTACATATTCTGATTCTTAAATATGGAACAGTTTTCCACAAGAAATAAAGATGAGTAATACACTTGTAGCTTTTAAAACAAAATGTTACAATTTTTTTGTAAATTGTGCAAATTAATATGCTTTTTCATTAATATCTATATATAATTGTATATTGTGTATATATCATTATAATATTGTACTTTATAACTATGTTATTATTATTTTGAGGACTCTCAGGAAGATTAGTTTTAACTAATGGGATTATCCTCTTGAAATAAAGATATTTATTTATTTATTTATGTATTCAGACACTGTTAAGCTATCATATATAGGGGTCAAATGGGAAAGATCAGAATGATCTGACATTGGTATATGACACACCTCAAAGCCCATAATGCAACTGCATACCATGTTAGGTTACAACTCTAGATTCTACTGACGAGGAAAGGTAACACTAGGCCACCGAAAGCTGAATTTTTAGTTCAGTCTAGGTGGCAGCGTGGTCTAGAGCGCTCGACACAGTGCAGGCGGTGTTGTCTCAATATCCCAATATCACGAGTTCGAATCCTGGCGAGGGAAGAACACAATTTTGCTTCTGCAAATTTGCAGATTTACCATTGTTGTGCTGATATTTAGAGTAGCTATGAATATAAAATGTGTTTTCAGCCGTGTATAACCTTCACTGGTGATCCAATGGATGGATTTGTCGTGGAGTTGTCACTTGTTTAGATGTACATTGTACTTATCAAAATAATTATTTCTGTGACTATATCTTGCGATCCTTTACGATAGATATTCAGCTAATCTGCAATCAATTCCATCTTCATGCCTAGTATATCACGTACTTTGTTACAACTCTAGATTCTACTGACGAGGAAAGGTAACACTAG